>JASVER010000053.1:5039214-5254680 GCA_030449065.1 Oceanodroma leucorhoa
CCCCCCGAGGCCTCCTCAGAAAACTACTCCGTACCGTCATCCGGCACTTCGCGGAGAGGCGACCTGGGGCCAGACATATTAAATACATACTTTGTTAGACCGCTTATATAAGACTTGGTTTATTTAAAGTTGGAACAAAATGGAGGAAGAGGGTAAAGAGGAAGCTCGCCCGGCCTGACTTACGGGTGCCTTCAGCCCGACGTGTGAAAATACCACAGTGCCACAGAAGTTACCCGCGGCTCCATTTTCCCCCCAAACGGCCGGGCTGCCCCGGCCGCAGCAGCAGCAGGCCCCACCGCCTCCGCCCCGCAGCCGCCCCGGGCCAGGGGAGGCACCGGCACCCGCACCGGGGGGGCTGCCCCACACCTGCCGCAAAGCCCGGGCGCGCTGGACCGGTGTCAGCACAGCGGTCCCAAATATTTATCCTCCAAAAGACTGGAAGGAAGAGTGTGTCTTGCAACAGGACTATAAATCACCAGGAAGAAAGCGCATGAATAACAAAATGTTTCCTCTTGTACACAAATCTCAGCATTTCTCCTTTTTTTTAATCACTTACTCCTTTAACACGTCATCAAATTCCTGGGCCTTTCTACAGTGGCTTTGCCTATTTATAAATTTGGGGGGGAAAAAATGTGGGGCAGCAGTTTCTTTTTGTTTTTATTTAAATCATCAGTAGTATTGTAGCAGGATTGTCAGCTGCTGTATTATCAACCAAATTGCTTCAGGGAAAAAAAAAGAATTATAAAAAGAATTTCTTTAAAGGGACACTTCTCAAGGCTGGTAGAGCTAAAATTAGACTTGCCAGCTGTGTTTTGGTTTGTGGGCACGTGCTTGCACATGACAGGAACATGGAAATATCACGCTTTACTCTGGCAGTTTGCTGTTCTCGTAAGCAGAGGGTTTTGTTATAGATTCCTACAACTGCCCCATAGCCAGTTAGTTCATGAGCAAAAGAAAGCAGCTGAAGGAAATGGGCAGTGCAGGAAGCCATACACGTGCTCAAAATACTGCCTATATATCTGTGTATTCTACACAGACACACTGTGCTTTCATCACCAGGCATTAATAATTATTAAGTATTGGCATTTAGGTACCAGTCCTGTGCCAAACAGTAGGAACAAGGTGCCACTCTTACATAAGTGTTTGCCCTGTGTTTCAGGAGAAAAACTTTTGCAAAACGAGTGCTCTGTTCCCAGAGCACTGTACAGGCAGTGACCGGGCGCTCTTGCCCATCCAGAGGAGCACTGTGGAGCATTACCACCACCCCAGCTTCCAAACCTGCCAAAACAGATTCAGAAGAAAGGCCAGGCTGGGTAAACTATTGAGTATTTTCAATTCCTACTGAAGTCCAAGATGGCCAGTACCGTGTGGTCCCTCAGAAGCTCAGAGGTGAAAGAAGAAAAAAGATAGGAACGGGAGGAGAAGCCTGCAATTCCCGGCTCCCAGCCTTGTGGTTTATGTTGCTGCTAAGCTTTAAATACGCTGTCTCTCATGGTAGTGTGCGATACTCCAGTGATACTCTTGCTTACGCTCTTTCCCCTCCCCCCCCCCGCTTTCCCCGAGGGTGAAATAGACTGTTTGAGGGTTGGTATCTGCAGAAGTGAATAGTGATTACTTGACGGTACGTGATACTTTGAGCCTGACAACTTTCAGATTGTTCTTTCAACTGCCAGAATTAAGTTGTTGTGCTTCTCTCCCCACCTTCTCACTTTTCCCTCAGGATATTAACGCAGTTTTTCTTTCTAAGCTGTTTGCTTGTAGAAGTGGATGTAACCAGGTTTGGGGGAAGAAAGAACCTATGTGTACAGGGTGAAACAAAAAAGAAATACTAAGGAAGGAGAAAACTGTGCATTCTGACCAAGAGATCTGTCTGAATGTGCAAGGTTTGCTGTGGCCATTATTTTAAGTCCAGGAAGGACCATTTTGGCTATGTCACCTGACTACTGTGAGTATTTCACATCATGCCATAAAATTTCAGCACAAGATTTCCACACACACCCCCATCAGACGCACTGGCCAGTAGCGCCAGCAGTTCTTGCAACTAGGAAAATCTTGGGAGCTGCAGGAGAAGCTCCTGAGACTGTTACCTGAGTGGGTAACAGCTCCACCTTCCTCCTGCTCTCTCCCAGCAAAAGTCTTAAATATGCAGATGGTTTGGATTTCCCTTTTCACCTGGAATCCTGACGAGGTGCTGAGCAGTCTCTGCTGTTTTTTCCTCAGCACCTTGCATGATTGAGCCTTCGGAGATGCAAGATAGAGTGGAGGCAGCAAAAATAGGAATTCAATATAAAAGAGTGGGGGGCCAAGGGGAGAAGACGGGAGGCAATATAGCATAGCAAAAATGCAAATGAACAGCCACAAAAGCAGATTTAGATAGCACACAGCCTCTGAACAAATGCTAGCGCTGGAAAATGGAAAATTTCCATTTGCAAAATACAGACATCAAAAAGATCATCTGTGACTCGAGAGCACACTGTTTAAATAGAATCCCCTTCATTTTCTGGCCTGTGCATTTGAATAACCGAATCCACTTGCAAACTGAAATAGCAGTTTGCCTCCAGAGTGTTAAGTTTAAATGTTCCTCAAAAGAAAAGACAAGCTGTTCGATCCCAGTGAGCAACAGCGAGCAAACTTCACAACTTTTTTCCTCCTATTGGAGRCTCATTATCAAGCCCAAGCCAGGCCCACGCGCGGGAATCCAGCGAGCGAGCCAAGTCCCAGCGCACCTGCAAAGGCACTGCTGCCACCGGTGTCACCGACCTGGGGGGACATTGACAAGACAGGTGAGCAATAAGGATCTCTTCAACAGGAAATTTAGAAATGAAATAAAATAGCTGGGAACAGATCAACAGTAAACCAGACAGTCAAATGCATTCAAAGGCAGGCACCCAAAGGATATTAACTCAGCAACAACCAAAGCCGTGGATAAGAAACCCAGAGTTAACTGACAGGAAAAAAAAAAGAGAATGCTTCTCCTGGCAGCCTGAAGTACAGAAATTACATATGTTTGGATGTATTTTTACCTTTCATAAAATGCAGATTTCTTCATTCACAAAAAGTGAGTTAAACGAAAAAAGCGGACACCTAGTAGCAGAACGTAATTGAGAGTCTCTTCTTTGCAAGAATACAATTCTACATACACTTTTGTTTGTTTGTTTGTTTTTTAAATAAGCTTTTTACCTATCCTATGAAAGTCACAGGTATCAGAATCAGGGAAAAATTCAAACATTTTCGAGTTCCTTGCTCTTGAAAAGCAGCAATACGTATTCTAGAAGTACTAACTTTTGACAAAATTATGTCAAAATTGTCTAAGTCAGGACTAGGGAAAATTTGCTCATTGGGCGGCAGAAATACAGCTACCTCCACCTAGAACAATATAATAGGATAAAGGAGAAAAAAAAAGAACAACAATTATCTTGGGCTTACATTTTTGACACTGTCTTTCTGCTTTTATTCTCTCTATTTACTCATTAAAGCTATTTCAAAGGAGACCACAGTGATGCCTGACAGCTTGTTTACAATGGGTTGTAAGAAGAATACTGATTTTATTTCTAGATCTGTCAGCTCCTTCAGTCCAGGTACCTTAAAACTATATTGATGAACACAGAATCTTGCTATTTAATAGTTCATTAATCAAGCTGATTTGCCTAAGGATAGCTAACTGAATTTCTAACAAGCGATATATCCTGGTGCAACCATCAGTAAAGCATGTGATAACCGTGGAGGAGATGGGGGAAAAAAGACACAGAGGAACAAAACACTTAGCTTAACAATTACAGCATTGAGTGTCTGGGATCGACAAAATCTCTCTGATGTGGGGGACGCCACCATTTTCAGATGTCCTCTTCTCACAAGAGACCAAACACCAGCGGGGGTGGCTTTCCCCACACACACACACCTCCCACCTGCATGAAAAATGGGCCAGGTTTGCCCTCCACACTTCAGCGCTAACCACTGCAGCACCAGGAAGCCTAGAATTAGGCAGAGCTGCAGATGGCCCAGAGTAAATCTGAAAGAGTTAATGTATGAGATTTTGAACAACAGCAAAGGCTTGCCATCTATCTATCATTAGATTTCATTATTTTTCACTTTATCATCTTCTATCTTAACACTATGGCTCAGGTATTTCCATTGGTCTACTTTTACATATAGTCCCAATCCTAAAGGAAATCTTCAGACAGCAGCAGAGTGAAAAATTTTGGGAAAAAATGAACAACAGTGAATATTCACTGCTACCAAATTGTTCGTGTTTTCCATCTGATATAATCTCTTACCTGCACAAGCAAATGAAACTAGTAGCCAGTTGTACAGACAGCCCAAAGTTATGCGTTAAAGTCATCTTTCTGTAGATGTTAATGGATACAACCAAAGTAAATAATATTATCTTATTCTTTTGTCTACAGTCTGTTTCCTACGCACCTCAGAACTCTTTGCAAGTGTTAATTCATTCTGTGATGTGGAAGAGAATTAAGTAACACGACCAGGCAGCGGCAATGCCCCAGCTGTTGCAAAGAACAGTTCCTCTCTCCTCACAAACCCTCATTGCATGGTAAAGGCTGAAGCAAATACGACTGATGGGGAGAAGGACTGGTACTTCCTTTCAGTTCTGGTGGAGGTTCATGAGGAGAGAAAGCGGTGCAATGGCAGAGAAATGCAACGTGAAGGAACGGGAGAGGAACACTGGCTGTAGCGTATCACTGCTGTACCCTTAAATAGCATCCCACATCAATAATTTAGGGCTTTCAGAAAACACCAGGATTTTGCACAGGTTAGAAGACATGCCTTTCAAAGGTGATATTTTCTATAGCAGCTCCACATCACCAGTTAGTAAACACTGCATCTGTTCTTGAGTCTAAACTCTTAGGATAAAAAGGGCAAACAAACCTCCAAACAGTAAGAGGACTAACCAAGGCCATTTCACTCTTGCAGCACATTAACTTAATACTACCAGCATTAGATGTGGCACGATTTCAGAGGGAGAAAATTCTCCACTTCCCACCTTCCTCCCTCCAAAGTCCTGCTTACTAGTCACTTTCCCCTCCCTCTGTTTACTTAAAATCAGATTGTAATCAGGGAACATGAGATTTTTTTCTTAAGGAAGTTTATTTCTGAAGGTAATGGGGAGACATAAATATGCTGCCTGTTTACTGAGACTCATAAACACGTAAGAACACAGGCAATTAATTGTCACTGAGAGAGTTCCAGTGAACATGGAAAATCCTAGCTTTTTAGGGCACGTTTGACTAAATGTTCACCCATCATGTACTGAATTACTTAGTGAGATATTAATTTTGTGCTCCAGCTGAGGGTAATCACAGAACAAACTGGCATTATTCAAGTTGCTCTGTGAAATTACAGCGAGGGTAAGCTTAAGAACAAAGGCCAGCAGGAGTCGAGCCTCTCAACTTGAAAGGAATTATCTTTTCCTCTAATTGAAGTGAGGGCTGTTTTGTTTTTTCTTTCYTTCCTCTTGCTCGATTTCCAACAACGCTCCTTGGCAGAAGGTCTCCTTGCAACGGGGCTATCACGGTTAAAGCCCAGGAGCAGGGGCTCATCTGCCTGGGAAAGTTTACTAACGTAATTGCACCAGCATCCTCGACAGCTAGAGTTATACCCATGTAACGCCTCCTGTGGGTATTCTTACCTGGGAGCGATTACGCTGGTAAATGCCCCTATTTGCGTAAGCCCAGAAAGACTAGAGGTCTGGGTCCTGTTTTCCTGCTGGTGCTGCCCCTGACCTACACCGTGACCTTGGACAAACCACTTCTCCTTCTGCCTCCCTTCTGGCTCTGTCTCACGAGCTTCGACTGGAAGCTCTTTGTGGCGAGAACAATCTCTGTGTTTTTACAGTACCACAGGGGAACCTCGATTTTGGTAGGGCACCAAAACAACACATCATCAGAAATCTGTAATAATGTATGTAAACAGCTTGTTCCTCCACCATCCAGACAGCTGCTGTTAGAGAACTCACAGGCTGTGGCATTTTTTTAATGGGAAAAAGTTAACAATAGGCAAGAATAGAGGGTCATCTCAGGCTACATTCCATCACTATCAAATATAATACTTTCTGCTTTCTCCATATTTATCCTCCCCAGCATGCCAAGACACATTTCTTCTTGTCTCTTTCATATCTGGCAGGCTTATTTGCCCACTAAATAACCCTTCATCTAATGCTGGCTGTAAGTAAGGCCTGAAGGAGCCTTTGCTAATAATTTCTATTTCATCTGCTAATAGACCCCCTTCTAAAATGCAGTGCAATTATGGCACTACCCTTGCAATTTAGCCCAAAACTTCATTCAAAAGTGATTGTAAAAATAATTTTTCATTATGACTATTGCAGATTTTATGGTTTTCATGAAATCTCAGAATATGACCTTTTTTTCAATTTAGTTCAAATTTTGATTTTTTTATTTCAATTTTTTCATACAAATTCTGCCTTGACCCAACTGCAATAAAAATTTCCCTACTTGGTCCCCCTGCAAAAGGAAAAATCAAAGTCTAAAGAGAAGTCTCTAACATGTTTTCAAAAACATCTTAAGCAAAAATTCTCTTTTTTCTCTACTGTTTAGGAATTATACAGATGAAATACCACTATTTAAAATCAGTCTCTAGGGRAATGTGTTCATCAGTTGTTTGCTTTTAATTGAAATTCATGACTGGGAAAAGCAATCTGCACTTTAGCTTGCCCTGGTAAGCCCTACAGTAATTCAGAGTCTATCCAGTCTTTTATAAATAAAGAAAAAACACAGGTTACGAGAAATTGTAATCTTCGGCCATAACAAAATGCTATTCTTCCCCTTCTCACCTAAACACAATCGGGAAGTGAAGTGGAAAGCACATAAAAACACTTACTAGGATCTCTAGTGCCTTGTTATCAACATGTAAAGCTTCCCCGTGACATTACAAGAAAAATTATAAGTGTCAACTAAATATGGAATCAAAAGATTGCACGTAACGATTCCCAACAGAGGGGGAATTTCCGGCTCTCAAATTCTGTCTCACCCAGATAAGGAGAAAATGCATAGCAAATGGGAAGTACAGTATTCAAAGTTGGGTAAAAAGTTCCACGTGCAGGTAAGCTGGAGACTCGAACCAATTCTCCATTTTTCAAATCAGTTCACTCTTTTATAGGAATAATGGCATTTTTTGTAATGGACAGCTTCCATTTACCACAGAACCAATGCAACCTGCCGTGCAAAATCAAACCTTATGTCACGCCAGATTACTGTCCATCATAACCAAAGAAAATTTATTGAACTGAATATATTTGGTTCAGGAAATTTGTATTTTGTCAGCTGCAGTATAGCTTATTGTCCATTAAGCAGTACCAAGCCCATTCTGAACAGAGCACACAGTAGAAATGCTTAACCTCTCAATCCTATACTTGTCAACTTCCCAGAACAAAAGGGAGGGTGATACCTGACATCTGACAAAAACAGAGTTAGGACTGCCACTTYCCTGTACCAGAGAAATTCTTTAGGTAAGAGATCATTTATTTCCTGCAAACAGACAAATGCTAATTATAGCTCTTTTTTTCCTCTACCATTTTTTTTCTTTTCCTTTCTCCCCTCCCAGTGCATCTTTTCTTCAGTCTTGTTCATCAAATATCTTTTGCCTTCAAAAAAATCTCATCAAATCTCTACATTCTCCTTCATCTAAAAGTTATCTGCTTTGAGAATAATTTGCCTGCCTTCTTTTATATATTCCAGCTAGAGTTTTTAATAAAGCACAGGGACTCAAGGCTACTGTATTTTTATTAGGAGATGGTGGAAACTTTATAATGATTTCTATTCACATTCAGCAAATGCTCTTCCCTATTGTTCTACCCTATTCACCTCTCTCAACATCCTATTCCCAAATCGTTTTTACTCTGTAATCCTTCACCTGTTTTGTCTCCTCTTCATTCCTGTCCCCACCTAACCCCTATCTTGCCAGCACAAGTACTCTCCTTTTCTTAATCTTTTCTCCATTTTTTTTGTTGCCCTGATTCCTCAGTCACAGATGCTTTAGGCTCCACTGATATTTTCTTACTTATGTCACAGTTCTTTGAATGTAGAACCAAAATATTCAGGGGGGGCAAAATAGATACCACTGAGCTATTCTTTTGAACTTGGAAATCCATCCTGCTAGATGGGAGGAGAAAGCACTGCGTGCCATCCAAATTCATGTCAGCCGAGGTGCCTCAGCAGGGTTGTGGACAGAGTTAGGGAGTTTAAAACATAGTAGAAGGTGAGGATATTAAGTTCATTAGTAGGGGAAGAATTGGGTCTCATAAACTGAGGATCCAAGCAATCTCRCCTCTTACTAACTTCTTTTCAATAAAGGGATTTAAAGAAGTTTCTGCTAGGTATAGATGTACACAGCTTCCCTTCTCCTCACAATTGCAAGCTGCACATCCCTGACATTGATGCGCTTGTCTCTTCAGAATCCTACAGCAGCAAAATATATCAGCTTAAAAACATAAAAACAGTCTTTGCCAAAGATTTCTCACCTCCCATACAACAGGGTAAGAATGACAAGGAGAAAACACTAAAAGCGAGTAGGAGTAAAACATTAATCTTTTGATACAGTTTCCAGCTGAAATACTGACACAAATTCAGCTTGCAGATAATCTGCGGTTTGGCCATTTGGTACAGTCCCACCACACAAAGGTAGATGTTTCTGTACCGTGAAGAGGTTGTAGGAGTAAAAAAACCAAAACTTAATTTCCTTTAATTTAGGAGTTGTATTTTAGCAATAGATATTTCTTTGTGCTAGTCATCTTATTTGAATGTTTTACCAGAAGGGCCAGTAGTGTTTTGTCACTATGGGGGTTTGACATTTCCCATGATATCAGACTTCCATTTGAGTGAACTACTGGTTTGTCAGATCTCTACCATTTCAGCTGAGTATTTCCAGCCTRTAGATCACATCCTCCCTTTGAATTCATGGTGAGATATTTCAGTCAAACCGTTTGTCCTTTTCTTGTTTCTCAAGAAAGATACGAGGTTTTTTTTTTCCTGTGTTGGAATAAAGTGGTGCCAAATGTAGGCAAAAATGTCCAAGCTCATCCAGCTTCTTCTCCGTGGATAGTGGCCGGAAGGAGCCCAAAGGAAGGCAAGGTTTCTTACTACATGTGGAAATTTGGCCAGATGGGTGACTCTTTCTGCTAGGGATGTGCCTTTTGCCTTTCTTGTGAAAACCTTCCAGATTTGGCTACATGAGAAACACTTGAAATCGCAAAGTCACTGCATGCTCAGCAAATACCTCCCTGGAGTTTCTCTACCTGCTTCCTTCCCAGCTCCCATACACCTCTGCAGACAGACAGAGAATGGCATCTACCTCCCTCTTAGCCGTGGGGAAGTGTGCCCACAGRAAGAGGAGCTGCGCAGAGCAGCGCTGGTCTCACCGGAACAGCACAGCATGAGGCATGGATCGCAGATATGGCAGGAGATGCTGGCGCCTAACTCTGGTAGTACCGTGGGGCATTGCATTATTTTTGCAGTTATGATACTGCTGCGGTGTTGGGGTATTGGCCGTCACTCATTTGCAATTATGATACTGGGGTATTGCCCGTCACTCACTGAGATGAGGAGCTGTGGAGGAGGGAGCACAAAAGGAGACTGAAGATTAAAAGGGGGATATGCCTAGGTTATAGGGGGAGACAAGGACAATACATCAAGGCACTGGTGTTGTAAAAGGAGCCCAGGGTGAGTGAGTGTTACAGTCTAGAGTGGAGAAGAATTAAATGGGGAGCTGGAAATGCCTGTGCAAAACAGGACATGAGATTAAGAATMGAGTACAATTAAGAATGAAAAAGCAGCTGCGATGGCAACCAGGTAGTTAAGAAGAGCCRAACTGATTTGAGGGGCTAGACAGGACAAGAGAGGAGCCAAAATGGGTGAGAATGGAAGGGGCAGAGACGTGTGAGGAAAGAAGAGGACAGCCCTTCCCCTCTGCATCCTGGCCGTAAACCCCAAATTCCTGACGTTGACCACTCCTCTGTGGTCAACAAAAATCACCTACGCCCAGCTGCAAAGCGATCCAGCCCCAGACTCTCCATGTCTCTGTGATAAATCGAAAGATTTCAACCTTGCTAACAATCCATTTGTCAATATGCCATGGGATGGCATTTTCAGGTTCTTTTTTTTAAAAGCTAAAACCTTTTTCACACATAAATTAAATTAAAAGAACAAGGGGGAAAATTCCATGTGATCCCACATTTAAGGTTAATGAGTAATGGGATAATTATAATGAATAATAAAAAGATAATGAGTGTTCACAGAGAAGCCCATTACAACTGCATAGACAACCATTACTCTGTAATTTTATACCTTTTGAACACTTGACTTTGCAACCTTAATGCTTTTTTAACATTGTTTTTGCCTGTGTAATGATATATAACAATCTCCAGACACCATCTGCAGTCTTCATATTTCCTTGATCTCTTTCAAACAAATTTTAGTACTGGGTATGAGAAGAGGCAAGTGATTACCTCATTGAGCAACAGCCAGGAGACAGAGAGGGATGCATTTGGTTGTTTCCTCTCTGCACATTCGTAATTCCTATCTCAACAGCTGGGACCACACTACAAGCTCTTGGGCTGGGTTTGTCTGCTTTAAAGCCTCTGCATTTATGGCAGTTCTGTCAAAATTTCTTGATTCTGCAGTTTGCTTCTCCCATTGGTCTAACAACCGAACCCCAGTTAATGAGGCTTCAGGACACAATTAAATATTTAATGGTTCAGTTAGGGTTGTGGCCAAGAGCCACATCAACCATCAACCATTTTCTTGATTCCTTTTCATCTGACACTGTGCCGATTACTTTAGTTGTACATGCTGTCCTTCACTGCTGGACCCCTGCTTAGACATGGTACTAGGCACATTTTTTTAATTGGAAAGAGGCATTGCACGCTTACAGACTATCATCATATTTCAAGTTTACTGCTAGGAAAAGCCAATATTAATAAGGTTGCTTTTGCATTTCTTCAGGCGTTACATATTTTAGCTGCAAATGTCAGCTCTTAGCAAGTTCTTAGCTCTTGTTTCTGAAGTATCGTAATATTAATAAATGCCCCATAGCACTGTCCCAACTCTTTGTCGTTCTAGCAACTCTGGGTCACCTTACAGCCACTGCAAGTCCCTAAACATCCGCATCATTCAGCCTGGAATCCTAATGTGTACCGTGTAGCAACCATCACTATACTACCTGCATGCTTATATACAGGTGGTTCTTTTGGCAGCTGACATTTCTATTTGCAATAAAAGAAAAAAACTGTTTGCAGTAAAGAGCAGACACTTTGGGGGACCAGCTCAGTGACTGAACTACCTGCGGAGCGCACCATCTCATTTTCACCCACATGACCCTGAAGCAGTCACTGCAGTCTGAGTGGAAAAGGGGAGTTAACACTAAATAATATTAGATAAGAGCCAATCTCTACTCAGCACTCTTCAAACAGCAAGAGAAATATGTCTTAGGTGTAAAGTGAGAGATCAAGTAGGAGGAAACAGTAGTGATGAGCGATAGGGCTAATGAAAGACCCTCTCTGCATGCCTCTCTGAATTGGTCTTTTCTATTATTAAGTTCTTGGCTGTAAGAGAAAGGTGACAGAGATCCCATGCTCTCACTGTCACAGCAARTCGGTCACTTGTTCTTCAACATTACAAAGAGCAGTATATGAACCTCACAGTATTTATATCTCTAATTTTATGCAATAATTTAGTTCCCTCCTCCTTACATGAAGGAAACACAATAACACCTAGTTCAAGCGCTAGCCTTGTAACAGCACTAACCAGCAAGGCAAAAAAAATCAGGTGCTGTATACTGGATACTTAGTTGTATAACTCCTATAAAGATGAATGAACACAGAGACTAAATTCCAATGTGCTGCTTTGAAAAGGACCATCTCTGAACTGAAATGATGCACGGCTTTCTATATACAAACACTATACACACAAAACCCATGATCCAAGTAGGCTGGTAGATGACAGCGTGCCATTGCACACTTCGGTCCCACAGGACTGTCTGGAAGCAGTTTGACCTGGTTCAGCAGAACTGTCTCTTAAACATCGCAACCGTTTCCTGAACCAGCTATTAAAAACCCCTTCCAGCAGCGGACTTTGCAAGCTGCACGCCCTGCCACTCGCTCCGTCTCCCCTAGGAGCCACAACGCCTGCGGCTCCGCTCGGTGTGTGGCTCCGGTATACCTTCAGCGCTCAGTCCCCAGCTCTGGCCTCCTCCTTCAAGCTGGCGGTTGTTGCACATCTGCCAGCATGAACACCAGTTCCTTTTGGCCAGCGAAGAGGTGTCATACTAAGCCTGGGATTTCTGGAATACGATACTAGGATTTCTACATTAGCCTGATGGAGCTTCTAAATTTCCACCTTAGTCACTTTATATAACACAACAGAAAGTATATTAAAAGACGAGTTGCAAAGTAAACAGCTAAAATTTCTGGACTACCAGAATTAAGACTCCTTATTCCACCTTAACTGCCCCCTTGAGCCTCTTCATTAGAATGAAATCTGCAGAATTACATCTAATTCTAATGTGAGGCACTCCTGCCTTGTTCTCAGTGTTGGATGGGCATTGCTAACCAAATGACAAAATATTTCATATTTTATTTTCTCATCACTTTTTAATACCATACCATGTTTACTGTACAGCATTCAAACTCTGCTCTGAAGACAGAATTATTAATGTTTGCGTAGACTTTCGAGCAGGTGTTTTTCACTACAGTGACAGCGTGCTTTATAATGCATGTAAATTTATCTTCCTAACACCTGAGGAGATAGAGAACTATGTTCATCTCCAGTTAACAGGTAGGCAACTGAGGCACATACAAAATTAACTAAAAGGTCAGCACTGGGTTTTGGTGCACATTTTGAGGAAGGGCCTACATTTTCAGAATACTGTGCATCATATAGCACAGTTCTGCTCAAAGCCCAGGCTTCCGCCAGAAGACATACGCTCATTGGTCCCAACTCATATGTAAACTGGGGGCTTCCAGTAAGCCATCCTTGCCATGGCTCCTCCACAACATTAAAACCTGCAGCTCCTTCTCAAACAGGCCTCGGCCACGAAGCCTACAGAGCAACTGGTAGCAACAAGACCTTCCTGTCCTCGGCTGTGGGGTCAGCCCCCCCAACTGCAGCAGCAAGCCCCGTGGACATCCTGGCAGCAGAGAGATCTGCTGAGCCTTGGCAGGCGGGTATGGCGCCAAGCCTCGGACCCTCATGCTAATCTCAATCTTCTTGCTCAGTAAACTTAATCCTACTCTTACAGCAACTGAAAATAAAGATTTTTAATGGGAGAGGATGGGAAACCTTAACAATAAGCATCTCCATCAATCCTTTTCTAGATATAAAATTAATGATACTGAATTGTAAAATTATCAGAGAATAAAGCGATAATTTTACGAAATAGAGAGCTAAAATAGACTCCAAAGGATTAACATCCACAGTAGATTATCCCCTCCATACTAAATTGGGTAATGAATTTCTTTGAATAGGATATTTTTTTATAGCAGAAGTATGAGATACTCTTTCTAAAAAGATCTCTAATATCTTACTTTACATACACCTTTTGTTTTGCTATTTGCTACAGTCATTTAGAAGTAGTGATCTTGACTGATGACACAGGCGCATATTCTTGTTGAGATGTCTTAATATAACGGGGAGGAACACACAAGCCACACGTGATCTTGTTTGGAAAGATAGAGCAGAGTTCTCCGCTTGAGGATTTCTGGTAGCTAATGGAATACAGTGGGACTCAAGTAAGCAAAAATAGCATTGTGGTTAAGATATTGGACTAAACTTGGAAGATATCTTCTGGTTCCTGGCTCTGCTGCAGACATCCTGTGTGTTCTTGGATAAACGCCTCTGGTGAGGCTAATTTCATTTATGTGCTCATGTACATAGTAATGAGCCTCATAAACAGCCTATAAATATAATCACTTGAAATAATTTTTAAGGTACAATCTCTCATATTCAGTGAGGGATTTCATGTTCTCTTGGGAAATGGGAAAGTGTTTGCTAGGCTAAAGGCATGAGATGGATTTGGATCYATCTCAATTTCAGTGGCATCTGTGTGCACATTTAAATTTGGCATGTGCCGACCATTACGATAAAAAAGAGTCTGCATTATTTGCACTATTTCTCATTTTCTTTCTCGGACTGGGATTGTTCCCAATTATAGGATGTCAGACTGTAAGAAGCAAGGAGAAACACACGTATAGATGATGATATCTTTGAAATATGCACTGGCTCCGTGTTCTTTTTGTTCAAAATTCTTGGAAACATCCTGTAAAAATCTGTGTGCATGCACAACAGTTGTCATTATTCACACAGACTCTACTGTAAATCACAGACTCATATGTACATCTGGAAGTTACACGTCTCAACACACACAATGCATGTAGCTATACAGTTCACAAGTAAACTTCTACAGGAAGGGTGGTCCTAGAGCAAATGCAGATCTGCAAAATCTGCTAGCTAGGGTGGTATTTCACCATTTGTGGTGCAAGCTACTGCTTTGCTGCTCGAGGGGGTTTGTTGGTGCGCTGGCAGCCTCTGCTACAGACGTCCAGAAATCCCAGGTAAACAACTGCTACTCGCAGCAGGTCTACATCAGGCAGGCATCAAGTGGGCCCTGGGACAAGCCAGCAAACACAAACTGTGTCAAGGTCAGACCACCACAATACTCCCAGTTTTGTATCTCGATCCCTATTCAGCCTCTTCCTTTTCAACAACAATGATCTCCAACATATATCTTTACGCAGGTATTGACCTTCTGTGGCTTAGATAAAGCAAAAAGTAATAGGAATAAGTAAATTATACAAGTACATTTTGTAAGTCTGTATCTATTGTCTGCACCTACCACCTATGTCTAACACAGATTTTGTAAAAATACGGCTACCCGCTTTCCAAGGTAGATGTGCCTTACCTGGGATATGTCATTATAGAAACTTCACCTTTTTTGTTTTAATATATCCAGTTAAAAAGCTGTGCACATGCAGTCATTTCTGTATGGATTATTTACAGGCAAAACGGTGTCTGTGTTTGAAAACTCACCCCATCAGGAATACAGTTGCCATAAAGTAAACAGTTTCATAATATGAATGTGTAGCTGAAGATACTCTTGATGATAAGCTAGGAACTAGTGTTCATTATTCATTTGTAAAGTAACTGTTGTTTCCCTTTAAATCTCTATAGCATTCCTTGCATCATGTTACTGTTTTCAAACAACTAGAAATGCCAATATCTTAATGAATCAGACTACTACTAAATAGCCTAAGATTGTTAGAATACCAAAACATTATCCATTTCTAAGAGGAGAGAAGGCAAGAAAACAAAATTAAGGACATAAGGAAAATATACCTGCTATCTCCAAATGAAAAGCATCTGTTTAGATTAGATGCAATGCAGCTAGAAAACCTGTGACTGCAGCTTCTACAAGAGCTGATAATTCAACTGTGATYACTCATATATATATAAAAAAAGCAAGTACGTAACTACTGTGTTAGTTGTGTTTTCTTTTCTGGATGGGAGCCCTAGTGTATTATAGTTACTGAAGTAGATTCAAGTTCATTTAAAGACAAATGTATGTTTCTGGAACTAACCCTGCTCTCTGGTCTGTCGGAGAACAGYCTGAGCAGTTAGGAACAGAGCCTTACCAAGCAGCACCTTTTTGTAAGGGAAAGGAGAGAAGATGTGAAATGAAGAACCAGTGCCCTCTTTCCTTGCCTCTCAGGTATGGTCTGAGCTATTCGTTAAATGCCTCAGCACTGGGTTGTCTCAGTAACAATAAGGCCTGTAGCAAAGCAAGAATCTTGACACTCCCAAGAAYTGGCTAATTTTGCCAAGTAAGTTATGTCTAGGGAGCTGAAGTGGAGAAAATGAGGATGTAATTACATTGCAATGCAATATTATAACGTTATGAATAACATTCATAATGCCATCGGATACCTTCCAAAAGAAGACTACTGATACAGCAAAAAAAAAAAAAAAAAATTGGCTCATATTTTATTAAAGCTGAGGATACAGTGACAGCTCAACAGTAAACTGTATGTAACAATTACTCAATAACAGGTTTTACAGCAAGCTTGGATAGTTTCTTGCTTGTATCCTTTTGGCATTCACTTTTTTTTCTTTTTTTTGTGTGTACTGTAATGACAAGGGCATTGCTTATGTTCACTGAAGTACCTCCAACTACATACAAGCTGTGATCAGTATCACATTTACCACTGTCTCGCACTGCCCCTATATTGCTATTTTCTATTTTTCAGGGAAATACATTTAACATACAGGCACAGAGTAAATCCAAAATGAGCCTTAAATAATCTTGTTCAGGGCAACAGAGAATAATGACTGTGTCTTCAATGAGGGGCATAATTACAACAAGCTGTCAAAGGAAACTTTAAGAAGGTTTGGGGGCAGGGGGAATTAAAAGCTATTTACCTCTATCAAAGCAGAATGAATAAGGGTAATGAGTAATAACCCTGAGAAAATGACAACAAAGGGGAACATTCTCAGCACCATGAGTGGGAAATTAATCAAGTCCCTCTTTTGTTAAACAGGTGTTACACAATAAATTCCCTGTGTTCCACCCTGAAAAAGCATCCTTAATATTAGAAAGAAAAAAGTTCTAAGAAGTAAACACGAAAAATGCTACCTTGTCCTTACAATGCATCGTTTGCAAATGTCTCAAAGCACCTTTCGGTTCAAAACAGTAAAAGAAATATCAAAGTTCAGTATCTTATGGCGTTTTGATTTAAAATCACGGAGAAAATACAATGTCCTAAATTAACCAGTAGGCAATGGATCCATGACTACAAGATCCACTTGGACAACACCAAATGATTTTCAGGAAGCTTCATGTAACAGCTAACAAAGTACGGGTGTGCCTACTGGAGATACACAAACTTGGACATCTTGATTACATCTGCAACACCTTGGTCCCCTAAGCCAGGGAATACTTAGTTCAAGTCAGAGCARCACAATGCAGTTGTGTAAACAGAAGACTGAAAATCAGGAAATCCTTAGTTCTAAAATGGGATCCAACTGTGCCCCTTTTTCCTGTCCACAAAAAAGTTAATGAAGCAACCTAAGTCACCCGCCCCCTCCTCCCTCTCGGACAGAAATAGTAGTATATAACTACCAGTCTCAGTGAAGTGTTGAATGGATTAAATAAATTAACATGGATGGATTAAATAAGTTCACATCTTTAACACATTTTGAGGAAGAAAAAGGCTCTAYAAGCATTACATATTATTGAAATAGTGTGCAGAAGATCTTTTCAAGGGGGAATTACTACATTTCCTTTCTTTATATATCAATTACTCATTAATGCAGCAAAACAAAGATAGATTAGATTTGACAGTTCTCAAGGAATGGTTTTCACTGTTACATATGCTCTTGATTTGACACTACAAATACAAACGTTATTCAGTGGACCCCTGATCATGTTCCCAAACCATTCCCGAGGGCTACAATTTTAAAACTTTCTGTGCAAATTATCTTCTCTAATGTCCAGTCCAGCTTAGTCATATACTTAAGAAATAGGCATGCACAACGCATGTTACTGCTACTCCTTGTAAAATTATTTCAGAATAATTATTTTAGATGCTTACTCATTTTGGGGATTGTGAAATATGCCTTGTGCCTCTGCACCTTCAGATTTATCTAAAAATCTAAAAAATCTAAATCTATTTATTAAAATAAATCTAAAAAAACCTGAAAAACAAAGGCCACTCCGAAGGAAAAAAACAACAGTATCAAATGTTCTGTATGAAAGAGCTAATGTGAATGCCCAAGAGATCTGTGTGTTTTAATGAAAAGCTATGAAAAAGGCAGGTGAAGGCGTTATATCAGATCATAAAACTGTGAGCTGAAAAACAGTTCAGGAAACTGAAACACAAGAGGGACACCTTGCCAAGACCATTTTGCCCTTTATATCAAATATCAAATTTAAAAATTGCAGTAAATTAAGGTTAAAAAAAACCACCAACCAACCAAAACAAAACCCAAAACAACACCTTTTCTTCACTTTTTCCATTTAGGCAACTGCTGTAGTTGTGGTGAGTGATGTAGGTAGCTGAATTCCAGTAGCTAGTATAAATGAGACTGAATAGGAGGGTGGCGTTTGGAAAACACCCTCTAGGAAGAAATGAGCCGTGTAGAGAAAACATGAGAACCCTTTTGCAGAATACAAGGCACAAAATTGCTGTTGAATTTTGCTCTTCTTTTAGAAGCTATCTGAAAATAAATAATGGTCTTCTAGTAACCATAAATAATTGTTTTAAAAGGAGAATGGTCCTATATAAGCAATCTCAGTGTCAAAGTCCAAAGAGAAATAGAGGGCTCTAAAAGGCGCAAAATTTACTCTCAAGCCAGGCACCTTCCTCCACCATCTGCTTTGGAAAGTCTTCCCCAAAAAGCTTTCATAGCTTTTTCATTGTGCAGTTTTGCTTCACGTTGAACAAATATAATTAAAAGTAATGGTACACAAATGTGAGAGTCATGGGCCTTGGATAAATCAGTGAACCTATGCCAAGTTACTCTAGCTGCATATTTGGCCCTCAAGTGAGATTTCCCATGAACATATACAAGCCTTACGTTGCGTATTAACTTGCTCTGTTTAGAATAAGACAGGAAAGTTGATCCATCCCACTAAATTTTGAAGAACTGATATATGTCTTGAAGGACACGAAAAGAAATCTCCTTTACCCAGACTACAGGCTTAGAATACATCCAAACTTTCTGTCATCGGCCATGCTGAGCAGGCAGGCCTATGATTTCTAATCTAATCAACCTCAGAGTGATTGTGAAAGCAACAGCTGTGCCTCAGCAATTGGAAAAATAGATACAGAACAAAGGGGAAGACCCATCTCAACAGGGCTTCTCCCTCAAGTGCATAAACTCAGCTTCACTGGAAAGTATAAATATTTCATTCACTATTTTGTACTGTATTTCTCCTGTGATTTGTGCTCCAACTACTTTCTTTTAAAGGTGCATTAAAGTCTTCTTTTAACAGCATCCCTTCTAAACTTTTCCCCTTGCTTAATGGGCCTGAAGGGATTAAACCCTTAGCAGAAAAATGCATCTGTTGTACATAACATCACAGTATTAGACTATCATAATACCAACTCATTTATTTTCATTTTGTGGAAGTATACCTTCCCTTGAGAATGATGCTACAGGGTATATTTCCTTCCTGATGCTTCCTTTCATGTATTGTATGATATTAAGGAGAAACACTTGTATTCAGACATCAGAAGCCCAAGGCCCACTTTTTGCCTTGCATTATGAGGCCATATACCAGAAAGATAGCTAGGCTGACAGCAAAGAGCTCCAGAAATCCTGCCTGTCTCAAAGAAAAGTGATGCACGTTCTTTGCGCTTGTCACAGTTCTGGACACTGACCAGACTGAACTGACTTAAATTTGCTTTTGGTTTAGGTGACTTCCTCGCGCATAAATTAGAGAAAGCTGAGCTTAACATTTCAGCAAGGTCAGCTGTGATCTCACTGTTGGAACACATGCCACAACAGTCAACATCAGCACAAACAATAGTGCCATTCATCTTGTATTGTTGGGCAAGTCTTCACCTACACGCAGTTACAGCTGTGGTAGTCCTTTGGTTTTGCAATAAATAGGATTCCCTGCAAGGAGTGCTTACAATCTCCATCATATGCAAAATTAAGACCAGGTAACCAAAATAGCCTTGAAATCAAGAAATTTGAGGGAGTACAGTTATCAAAACTGTACCTATACTTGATTACTTTGGTAACTTAGCTTTGGTAAACTTATCAACGTTTTTATAGTTCACCTGAATAGAAAGATGTTACTTCATCTGTAAACTAACTTCACTTTAAGCCTGCTACAAGAAGCTGTGTATATTTGGTACCAGAATCATAAGGGTCTTCAGTTTCTTAAACAGATACATGACAGTTCAGTAGGATTTTCAAAAAGCATCTGGACACCCACTCCAGGGTACATCTGTCTAAATTTTGAGCAACTGCATGTCTTCAATCACTGGCATCTAATTTGGCTGATTTAACCCCTTTCACACTTATATGCCAAAGCCTACCTGACTTCCCGACACATCTCTAATGAGTATAGTAATGACAAAAGATATTGCACAACCATTTGGAGATCAAGGAGACTCTTTCGATGTTTTCTTTGAAAGAGCATAGGCACAGTGCAAAGCATTTCCTAGACACACACAGAGGTAAACTCTTCTGCAGCAACAGCCGCTGCAGGCAACGGTAGGAGCAACCCTCAAACTTGGGTGCAGTTCTCTTTCTTCTAAGCGAGAGGTTAAAACAGCCAGACTTTCTCTCATTGCTGCAATAAGCAGGATACAAAATAGTATTTCAGAGAGACTTGCAAGGAGGCAATCACTTTTATTAGCTATATAGCACCTTTACATAGCACCAGATAACATTATACACAGCGGTTGGCAGCCTTTAGGACAGAAATATGTGAAGTTAGAAACAATATAGTACCTTGCTGCTTTTAGTGTGAAAATTATCGTACTGGGAGGGGGGATGGGATGACAACCACCTCAAGCATTTAGGTAGATTTGAAATGCATCCATTCCCTACCCAACGTGGAGTAGCTAATACACTGTACACTTCCTGCTAGGACTTGTTGAAAAAAAAATTAACAATACTCTATAATACTTCAGAAAAACTGAACATTTCCAAACATGCCAGATTTTCGTATTTTATCTTATCTTTGTTAGCACACTGTGAAGAACTTATACTTCGTAATACAATTCTACAAACAAACTATGGAGAAGGATTCTAGCTTTGTAGAGAAATTGCAGAGGTTGCATGTTGAAGGATAAAACCATAAGACAGCTACTTTCCTATTATGGGAAGAGAAGAAGGACAGCCTTAGGCAAAAATTTCCAGGGGCAGTTCTGAAGAAGCAGTTTGTCGAATTGAGTGGAGAAGGGTGTTTAATTCTCCTACCTAACACGATAGTGATCAGGAAGAAATACAGAGCCAATGCTTAATGGTTCAAATGGAGATGTTGGCAAGGAGCTGTTTTGGAAAGAGACAGATCTGCAGTGGTTTTGACTCAATTTTAGTCTCTGTTGAACTGAAAACCCAAAGTGCTGGAGAGTGAMAACATACCAAATTTTCCTGACTGTTTCTTTATGCTAGCCTTTTTGCAGGATCCTACACTCTTCCAGAGCTAAGGGCAGTCATCAGTCTTACCTTAAGAGAAATTTAAGATGTCTGGTAAATAACACAGGCAGAGGATGTAGGGGTGGGGGAGAGCACCATTACTTCTCTCAGTCAGAAAGCAGATTATACAGCCTGCAGTACATTTGCAATGCGACAGACTTCCTAGACTACACAAGTGTGTTAATCAATAGTTAGGATGTGTCTAAATGTATAACGAGCTTCATCTTTTGAGAACTCATATTATCCAAGAGGGGGGTTAATGAACATTAGCACAAAACMGAACTATGGTTGCAAAATCCTAAAATGACAGGGAGAGGAAAATAACACCGACTTGGAATCACTGCAGGCTTAGCCACTGAATGATGCTGAGAAGGGCACATCCCTAGACTGAAACTAGAGATGAATTCAAGCCACACAAATTSCAGCTCAGTTTCAGACTTGCCGTTATTTTTGCAACCCTGCACAAATCAGCAATCTAGTGTGACTGGACTGCCCTTGCTGTCCTTCTTTTTCCCAATGCAAGCAGTGAATAGTCTGCTCTGCCTAACGCACAGAATTACTGAGGAAGAAACCTGTGCTTCTTACCCCTTTCCGTGACTTTCCTGTTTACTGTAAAGCTTTTTCCATTAGGAATTAAAAACAAATGCATTTGACATCCATCTTGCAGCAATATATGATTGCATAATTTTTCAGTCTGGTCGGCTTTCCCAGTTGTCTTTCATCTTCCCTGCACAAGATCCATTTTTCAAARACAACAGATTCTCCACTGTTGTCTTGGGACAACACTGGGACATCTTCCCTGAGGAAGGCATTTTCTTGCTGTTTTGCCTTGCGTAAATTAGCAGCAACACCTTCCGAGATTCTTGCTAAACCTTCAGGGCTGGTTTTCCTTTTGAGGGGTGTCTGACTAAGGTGTCAACTGTGTTTTCACACTGGACAGCCAACACATACTGCTTTGCTGGTGTTTTCATTATGCTGAACAATATAAAAACCAAGGGACAGGGTGAAAGGCAGAGCACACAGTATTGTATTAACAACAGCATCTGAAATATTTTCATGTTCATTTATTTCAGGATATGGATAGGATACCTGAGTCAGAGTGGCAACCGCTATTAGATGACTGTTTTCCATACCACCAATACACATCCGGCAAAAATACACAGCCCTGTTGTGCAATTTTGTGGTCTGTTTTACTTTACCCTCAGCTGATAGTTCTCATTTATTTCTTGACATCATATGTAATGTGGAAGCTCCTGAGACCAAGAACTTTACAAGGAAATAAAAATTGACTTGTTTTGGTTCTTCCTCCATTATGGAGAAATGTTCAATTAGAAATCCCCAACAGAGACCACATCTTTATTGTTTGGTATCTTGGAACTCTTAGAAAATCAACCCATTTTGAATTGCCTCTTGTTAAGCACTGAGGATCAAATTTGCTTATCGGTTTTGAAAATATGGATACATCTATCTATCTGCAAAACTCCTTTTACATCCATAGTGCTATCCACACATTTAATAAATCTGAGATGGGTCCAAGACTATATTGATCTTCAGATGTTGGCTGTGTATATTAATTTGAACTTCTTTTTTTCAGAGTGTATTTCACTCATTGACAAGGTAATTGGACCACTGGGTAGGTATAATGCTACAACCACGACTGCTTCCACAGAAAGTCCCTTTCTGATTGCATTTTAAGTTACTTTTCCCCAAGTCTCCTTCATCAATAAGTGTTGACAGTTGTGCAGCAATGGAGGATTACCTGAATGATGTAGAAAAGGAATAYATGAAATTACCAGGTGCTTGTGATGGCTGGCCGGAAAGGCTATAAAAGCAATAAGCACCTGAGTCAGGTAAAAAGTTWGAATATACATGTAATACGAGAATATTGCCAGTCGTGAGTACTCTGTTCTGGTCAAATCTGCAATAAACATCACCATGCAGGCCGAGTTTGAACTTGTCAAGCTGATCAAAACCCAAGTTGTGCATGTGAACTGAAAAGTAAGAAGAAAGAAAAAAGCTCCATCAGGCAGTAATATGTAGTTCATCTTTCAAGTGAGGAAATAATGACTCTGCATGCATTCCTTTCTGCAGGATGATGACCACAGTTTTTGTGAAACACAGGCAAAGATAAGACCCTGGAAGTTAGATTTGCTTTCTTAACCCTTAAGTTGGCACATAACAACTCGCTCTTCCTGCATCCTCCTCCGCTCTCCCATCAGATCCCTGCCTGATTTCCTAACTCATGATCACCGCTCTCCAAACGCTCTCCCTCCCAACCCACTTTTAAGTGCTGAGTGAGACAGCAGGAGCTGGAGCCTCCACTGAAATCCTACAAGACTACGTCACGCAAGAGCAAGTTGGATGCTGAGCAGCCAGATCTTGCTGAATTCCTGCTGGCTGCCTTGCACAGCAGCAAGAAAGTGCAAACCAGCTGACTGACAGTAACTGGCTCCTGCCTCATGCATAGATAAGACATTGCTCAAATGTAAGGCCAGATATATTGTAGAAAAATTTCCTTGAAAAAAGGATTCTCTTAACACTCAGATTAATATGGCAGAATTGAGAACTCGTGTGTCCTTTTGATTTGTATTAAAAAACTTCAACTTCCTTTTTGGGGAAGCTCCATGAGGTAAATCCCCGTCTCCTCATTCCACAGTCTAAACCAATAAATTCACAGAAACTTGATCAACTTCAGAAGTTATTCAGAAATTGTATTGGGGCAAATGAACACATAGTTTCCATCTTTCTTCCTAGTTAGCTAATTAAGTAACCAATTTTTCTTAGAGGGACTCATTTCACATTTCTCAACTATTCCTATTCCTCTTGTCCCTAAGAAATTTAATAAAGAATAGGTTCCTTAGAAATGGTCATTTAAATTGACCACCAAGAGTAACGCAGTTTTCATCTTTCCTCAAGAGGAAGAGGGTAATTGATTTTATTTTAGCACAAATTTCACCCCAGCAGTATTTCTGTAAAGTCAACATTCTTACTACTCTCCAAACAACTTCTTTTAAAAATGATCCTGTATCTGCCATACCTAAGGATCATACCAAAGTTTTGAAGTGATTTAATAGCGGACAGCCACCAGCCAAAAGAAATAATTTGCAAACTTCAGAAGCTATAGAAATTCATTGCTTCTTTTAGCTGATTATATAGCTAAGTTTATACAAAACAAATTTAATTATTGCTAAAGAGCAGTAAGAGTGTAAATTCAAACTGGGTCTCACAGAAAAAAATTAAACAGTCTATAAATAGTATCTCAAAATAAAATGCACTAGCAACACTCTATGCTAAAAATAAATGATCCTGCTATTATTCTAATGAAATATTTTTTTAAATCTTCTGAAATCTGATCCAAGGCCCTGGGATTCACCCCCAGASAGTAAGGCTGGTTAGAGAGTAGATACAGCTCATGACTACATAGTTACCACAAGAAATCCTAAGTTTTCCTTGTGGAAAAGGACAAAATAGTTATTTCTGCTGTGTGAGAACATATCCTCTTCCCATTTTAATGGTAGTCAGACCACTGCAAGATATCCAAAATACATAACTTTCAGTTCAGGCAACAGGTTTAAACCCACTAAAATATTAATTAGAGGTTTCTTCCCAGCAAGCATAAATAAACTGTGGAACTCATTGCTAGAAGATAGTGAATAGACCAAAGGCATGGAAAGGTTGAAAAATCTTAAGGCCGTCAGCAGTTACAAAATACATACACTGCCAAAGGTTGAAAACTATATTAGTGGAAAGATCACTACATAGGTCCTATTAACAGCCTGTTCTTTGACTGCTGGGCTGGCCTGAGCCTGTCTGGGTGCTCCTGCATATCCACAGGCATGGCCRAGAACTTTCCTCCACCACTCTCCAAGGCACCTGGATCGAAGCATTATGGTTGAGTTGACCTTGCTCTCTCCTGAAGCCCCAGAATGTCCGGGTATACACATTTCAAACTGAGAAGAGAGCTAACTGATAGAGCAGTAAACATTTTGGAATTTATGGAAATATGGAATTTGTTGGTGCCCTGCTAGGAAGGAAAGATTATTATCTGCCAAGGACCAAAATTCTAGCACCTGTTTTGCAAAGTGATTTAGCCAAAATCTGGCCCATACAGAGTAAYTATAGTCTATAATTAATATACAATTTGTGTATCATTTATTTTATATCTAATTTTAATTGTGCATTTTATTTAATTATTTTCCCTCAAATTTAAATTAAAAAATGAATTCTTTTCCCTCACATACCTACCAGCGTGGACAGTTGTTTACCTCACTGAATATTATATTATTCCAAAAAGAAAGAGGAGGAAGATAACAGATGTACTGGGAAATGTTTGCTTAATGTGACAGTGCTCCAYACAGATTGGTAGTTTTCATACTTTGACAACGCAGTCCAGGGGTTCTGATGACATAATTAAAATTGAACCTAACATTTTGTCCTAAAAAAAAAACTTTGCTATATTTCAATTTTATTCAGAAAAATATCATGGGAATAGCAGTTTTTTTAAAAAACTGTTTTAAAAAACGATTAAATTCTGCAACTTAAAAAAAAAAAAAAAAAAAGATTTCAAGCTATTTGTTACACTTATTCGTGAAGGTGGTCGTACATACACCCAAGGGTTGTTGAGGTGGTCATACATACACCCAGGAGTTGTTGATGACTAATGAAACACTTCACTGGGAAGAGACAGGAATATTTTCAGTTCAAGTGTTTGCTCAGATGAGWGGTATCGAGTCAGTTGGCAGCAGCTTAAATAAAACCTCAGAAGGCACTCAAGTCCTTCTACCATCTTAGCTATCCAATTCCTAACACTTCAGCCCATGGGTAGCTTGACTTCAGTTTCAGTACAACTAATGGGCTATTTACAGCCGTTACTGCTTGGGGCAGCGTCTCTTCCGCTTCAAACACTACAGGAGAAAGAGGCATCTCAATACAGGCAAGTGAATCATTTCACTTCCACCAGAAAAAACAGCAATCTATTTTTCTAAGGAGACCCTCASTGGCACGTGCAACAATTATGTATTCTTTCTCATTTTGTACCAGTAAGTCAGCTCCTACTTGCAATTTTAATCTCAGTCCCCACTAACCATGTATTAAATTTTCAAAAATACATGTTTCCCTCARGCTGTCCCTCACAGGAACTGCCTACGGGAGGAGTTCTCCATAAAGATCTTTAAGAACAATTGTTCTTCCCATCTTTCCATAGAATTGCTGTGATGCCTCCAAAAATGTTGGTAGTTAAAAAAACCCAACACTTCTGGCTCAGAARGCACCTCAGCTGCAAGCTCTCGGAGGCTGGGAGGGCAGCAGTGTCTGGCACYGCGTGTTTGTCCTGCTCCCGTGCCATGTCTTAGTCACCTGTGTTGCCACTGGTGAGAAGAGGTAACTGGGTTAGACAGACCTTTGTCTTGCTCATCTTACATTCCCACATCACCAGTTGCCTGTAACCTTGACCAACACCATTGCATGGCTTCTTTGCACTACTCTGTCTTTATCTGCTTGCTGTCTCTCACGCCGGCCCGTAACTTGTTTGTGGCAAGGATGGCCTTTTTTGCTCTTTTCCAGTTCAGGGGCAGCCTGGTAGGGGCTTGCTGTGTGCACTGGGGCCCCAGGCTCTGAATTTATGACAGCAAAACACAACAGCAGCTACAAGGTAATTTCTCACCAGATAATCAGRCTATCTTTGAGGTAATATTTTGAGATACAGCCACAATCTTCTTCRCAACCCTCAAACTTTTCAAGAGAACTGGGGAGCCCAAGCACGAGGCATAACAAGCGAAGCCACCTCATCAGCAAGCGAGTTGTTCCTGCCACTTCACTGGCAGAAACTTCCAATTCTGTCCAGATTACCCACACGCCCTTAGCTCTGCCCTTTGAAGAACATTGTGGGAATATGTGTCAAAATGGAAAGAAGAAGTCTGAAGAGTAAACTGGCAGATCCATACTACTTTGCATGAAAATGAAGGCTAGAAAAAATGCTAATGTACGTATTTGGGGAGTTGAATTAGAGAACAATGCTTAACGAACYGGGTAAAATTGTTACCTTGTCATGAAATTACTAGTGAACAGCAGGCAAAACTAAGGTTACTTYGCTGAACTCTCCTTCAGCAAATATATATTCTTCATTTTTTCAAAGTGTCCTGTGTCTAATAGATATTCAGGCAGATAACTTGCCTTTTTTTAGGATGGTAAACTATTGTCAAAAATATTTAGCAATACCCTAAACTTCCTGTGGCATCAGATCACGACTCATCATCAAATTCTCAGGGCTATTCCCTCTATATGCTTATTTAGATTTGAAACTACAGTTGTGCTGGTGACTGGTTTAAGTAGCTCTCTCAGCTTGCTATTTATTTACAGCAAATAGAGCTCAAATGGAAAGTGCTTCTCCTTCTGTACCCTAAAAGTAATCCTGATAGATGACTATGGCTCATTATAAGTAGTTTAAGATACAAAACCAAACAAAAAAAAACCTACAACCCTTCCAAGTACAGCACCTCCTGCTTAATATGACTGATGGCAGGATGTCCACGTACGCAGGGAAAGGTGGCTGTTCAGCTGGAATGAACATATTAATGGAGAGTGGAAATTTGCCATTTAAATCTGTAGCTGATTTCTACATCATCTGAAACATTACAAATTACATTTCTCATTATGAAGAAAAACAAAATCATTTGGGAAATTAGTTTTACTTCTCACCTTCTTTGTGTTAAAAGCAGAATGTAAAAATCTGAAATGAAAACCAGGAATAATTGACAGTCTRTTTCCCCAGTGAAGGGTTATTATGGGAACGTATAAAACTGGTATTCTAAATTCATCCTATAAAAAGAAAGCGAAAAACTTTTTTTGTTGTTGTTTTATGCAGGTATCAAATAAAAATCTTTCTGTCCTACAGATTACAGACTTGMAAAGCCACTCTAAAATATTCTGTTAAGATCTCACTTATCATCAGTGCTGAATTCAAATGAGTTTCAAGCGTACTGAACTATCACTTTGCAACATATTACTTACCCAGGATTATTTTAATTTTCATCCAGTGCTACTAAAAATTCAGGTCTYCTCCTTTGACACATCTTTGTGTACATAATGAACTTTATGATTTCTTACAGGCACAATCTATTGCTTTTGGTTTGACTTTCGGGTAGTTTTTCCCAACTCATTTTTCAGTAAATGAAGAAAGTCCAAATACAACAACTTGCCTTATGAGATTTGTCATCTTATTTTATTACAAGGTAAGATACTTGGGTTTTTAATGATTAATGCATTGGATAGGTCTTTGCAGAGCATATGCTTCAGAAGCGTTCACCCTGATGTCACCTCTAATATGTCTAACAGCACACTCTTTCGGAATTAAAAAACAAAAAACCAAACAAACAAACAAAACCCCAAACCTATGTAACTTCTCTAAATCGTAGATCCAATTTGTGGAGGATTCTGCAAGTCTATTGAAAAAATACTTTACTTGACCAGGTCAGATTTCATTTGACTTTGTACTTCAACTTTCAAAGTGAGAGAACAAACATGTTGGGGAAAAAATATCCCAAATGCTGCAGGAAGATCCATGTGCGGAGCCCACCTTCATTCCTACCTCAGCCAATCRTTATTTATGCACAGGGGTTTAACGCTGTCTCAGAACTGATATTAGTTTCAAAACATCAGGATGGCTAATGGCAAGTATTACCGCTTCATTCTGCTATGGGGGAAAATGCTATCGAAAAGAAGGGGTGAGTAATACCTTCTGGTACATTTAGCAAGGTGGTAGCTAGTAAAAAACACGAGTTCCAATCTCGGTAATGCTCCTCATCTAATTTCACTGTACATCAGCTCTCCTAAGCTATAAAGGAAATGTCCCCCCATTGAAATACTGAGGATAACTGCCAATACTTGTAGGATGATACAGAATCCTTTTATCAATTAATCTGAAAATCGTCATCAACCAAAGTGCTGGGGAACCTCACAATTCCTGACTCTAGAGCCTGGGCTTCTTTCAACAGGCCACATTGCCTCAAAAGGGGCAAAAGCAATTTGCAAATTAACACAGTGGTGAAAATGTATCTTCCACAACTACCAAAATAATTTCTAAAAATTAACAAAAATAAATTCAAAGAAGTGTTAAAGTAACCAAAAGAAAACAGCGAAGGTATTTCCATGAGACAGAGCTGGATGCTGAGAGGAGTTGAGAGATGAATTCCAGCTTTGTAGAGCTCTGCAAGTGGGTGGTTGTGTTCAATATACTTTATTCCAGCATTTTTAAGCATTCTGAACACTTCTAACAAAATAGTTGGAAATAAGAACTATCCACAATTGACAGAACAAATGTAAACAACAGCAACCATACAAGCAATTATGTAAAATGTGTCTAGGGAATTTCCCTCCATCAACTGAGAAAACAACACTGAAGAAAACCATATGGGGATGGAACATAACATGAAAATATTTTAACTGTTGCATCAATAGGAAAAGCGCGAGGATTTTCTGTGGGAGCATTCTCATAGATGGCATTCCCTAGAGACTATGCGTTTGTCTCCTTTACCAATTGCAGGAATACTGTTATTTATATATTCATATTATTTAAGAGCAGATACAGAAATGAAAGGTGAATTTCCTAATCGCATTCAGAAATACTCCAAACATCACTACTTACGCATTCTGGAAGTGATGCAGCAGAGAATTATCAAGGCAGCTTATTAAAATGAATAGCGTTACTACCTCTCTCCCCACCCATCCTAGGAAGTTAGTTTATTATCATGCAGTACTCCAGGAAAATTATTCCTATGTTACAATTTTATTTATAGACTTTATTTAATAAAATACTACAAAGATAAAGACCATTTTTCTCTAAATTTTTAGGTTTAAACTGACCTATAATGAAAGCAAATCTTTTGTAGGATTTCATTTTATGAGATTTGGAGACTTTTAAGGATTCTTCACAATATTTGATGGTGTTAATGTCTACAGTAATTAATCTCAGGAAGGCTTTTTTTTTTTTTTCTGCTTGGGTTCATTTGCAGTTACTACTGCACAGCACTCTCCCCTCTGATGCATAAAATCCAATGGAAGCAAAGTGACTAGCCAAAAACAAGTTCATTTTCGGGTGTACGCTCCCATTTACAGGTGCTGGTCTTTGAATTTTTCACGGTTTGCTGAGCACTTCATTCGGGTTGGCAGATCTGGTGGGTCATATGGTGACAATTCTCATTTTCTGCAGCATCTGAAATGTCCACTCATTGCATCATTGACAGCTAAAATTAGATATTTGGCAAAGCAGTCCTAGGAACTAAGGGTTTGATTAAGCTGCCTAATTATAGCTGCCTAGTGCCATTTGAGATGCCCTGGAGTACCCCAGGCAACCACAGAGGCCTGGCAGGTATCTCACAAAACCTACGGGAGACCTGTGGCCCTCCAGAGCAGGAGCTGTAGGCAAGGAAGATAACCCCTACGACATTTCGAACGGCACAGGGAACTTCTGTTTAGACTTATTTAGGAACTGAACACTACGTGTTTGCCACCGGGATATTGAAGAGATCAATTCTCCTGTCTTAGCTTGTTCTTGTATCGTATTCCCTCTCTTTGCAGGCGGGTGCGTGAACTCTCAGTGCTGCTCTGTGCCTGCTCTCCTGCACATAGCGCAGGGAATACGAAATATGAAAATAGGTCAGAGCAAGCTTTAATTTTGCGGGGGTAAAGAGGGTGGTGGAGAACCTCTGCCAGGGCACTGAAGGGAGGGCTTGCATACTGTCTCCATATTCATCTCATCACTGTTCACTCAGAGGAAAAAGAGATCTGCTTAAGGAATTACGCATGCTAGTTCCTATTGTATCATGGGTTTTCCCTGGAGGTGTCCAAAGCAGAATCCAGTCTTGCTTAATTTGTGAAATTTGACATGATTACAGACTGGGGTTGATAAGGTTTGTGTTTAGGGAGTCTTGATGGCATCTCTGAAGATTGTAATTCTTCATCCACCCCTCTTTCTTGACAAGATTGTACAGAAGTAGAATAAAAAATTGCTTTATTCTTCTTTTCCACATTAAGCAGAAAATGGCTTTCTTGAGAGTATGCATTTGCACTGGACTCAAGAAAACAGACCCCTGCGGAGCATGAAATGACACTGGGGAATACATTTTCCTTGACACACTAGGTATTTTTCATCTGTCTGAGGCAGCTCTCCACCATCCCCCCCCCCTTTTTTTAACAAAGTTATGCAGTACCTTATATCAGCACTCATCCTTATATTCTCCTTAAAAAAGAAAATGAGCACCAACAGTACAGAGGGACAAATAATGCTTATGGTAATAAAAACAATATGGTCTCAAAGAACCAAGCACTATTTGGAAAACGGTATAAAAAAATACAATGCTCATAGTTTCCCGATGCCCAAAATTTCACATTTACTCATGAAGGTGTAAAATATTTCCTATAAACCTGCTGAAATTACATGAAATCTAATAGTTTGATGCCCAAGGCAGGGCTAATAAACTTTCCCTGCTTCAGCCCAACAATTCTACTGCCTGAATAAGCAATACTCAACAACTACCACAGCTAAAGAGTCTCCAGAATATCAAATCCCCTTCTCCAATAAAATAACTCTCACTGAGGCTAACATTTATTCTGACTGGCATATATTTCTATTCAGATCCGCAATTTGCTTTTTTCAAATCTGAGTTGATGTACAAGTGAATAGTCTTGTATTTTTACGATAAGGAAACTGCTTGCAAACCCTTCCACTTTCTGCATTAACCTGATCTGTTCAGCTGCACAATAGATTAGTTAAGATGATTATTAGCGATATGACTAAAGTTATTCTGCCCACCATCATTATTAAATAATGCATTGAGAGCAAGAGCTAGAAATAGCATGCTTAAAGAGTGGCTAAAATGGAACAAACATTTAAAACTAGTATGTGGTTAATGAACAAGCATATTCATTGAAGTACTTCTCAGTCAAAAACCGAGATAGAAAGCTTGTTGTTGAGAAAATGTCATTTAAGATACTTCGGGAGCCAATGTAAACTGGTGGTGGCATGAGAGTCCCTCGTAGTCAGTGACTTCCATGGGGTGAATTGTCACCAGATGGCACAACCTCATGGGCCTAAATCCCACTTCGCTCTTGCCTCCCTAGAGAAGGCTGTGTACCCCAAATTCAGAAGGAATAAGCCTATGGGAAGCACAGTGACTAAAGCCTACTGAGTGAATACATCCAGAAATGTTTTGTTCGAGTTGGTTTGGTTCCATTTTAGCACCTAAAAATTTATGCACCCTGGTTTGAACCATTTTATTTTCTTTTTAACTGTTAGTCATGTTGTTATAAAAACAGGACCCAAGAAAGTGTCTTCAACTTGACTGAAAAGCACATCACAAGTTTTTGCCATCTTAATATTAAACTTTAAGGAAATTTTTTATTTGGTTCAACAGTAGTAAATTAAAATGTAAAAATATAAATATATTGATACTCTACTTAATAAATATCCAACATTTAGCAGTCCCAAATGGTTTAAAGTAATTCCAGATACAAGGAATAAGATTTGAAGAATTTTCAAATATAGGTTAGCCTATTAGACAAGATTTTGAACAGATTTTAACAAATTACATTTGGATTAAAAAGATCATGTATTCATTTATTTATGCCTTATGTTTCAGCTTTGGTCTTAAATCTGTCATAATACTACAGAGAAGAAAAATATTTTAAGATGGATAGAGATGGGAGAGTAGGAAAGAAAATGAAAAAGTTTATGAACTCCTCTCCATTTCCTACACTGTAAAAGAAACACGCACTCTTCCTATTAAAACCCTGTGGCACCCTGATGCGACTATCACTTCGGTAGCATCTGGCAATGTCAGGTAGAGTTTCTTGAAGGCTCAGATCTTCTGGCTTCTAAAATAGTAACAAATAACCTAAACCAACACTTTCCTGAATCCCTGTACCAGGCTGAAACAATCTGTACAGGGAGGCAGATTTTTCGAGGGATTTTGTATGTATGACACTAGAGAAATGATGTGGCATCTGAATTACTAATACACATCTGGTGAAAAGGTTCCTTCATTTGCCATGTGTGTTGTTTAAAAGTAAACACACAAAGAATTTGACAATTTTAATCTTCTGTTTATCTGAGAAACTGGACACCTATTCCTTATACTTAGAAAGAGATTTCCTGTCAGCATTTATGAATTTCTCTCTTGACCCCGAGCAGCGAGAGAAGCAGTCTGAGATATATTGCAAAGCCAAATGTTTAAAGTTTATATCAATATACACGTGGGACAAAGGTAATTTACTCAGTGAAGGAAGAACCCCCTGCTACATTTAATCATGCTCAAGTACATGGGAAAGTGCCCTTATGGCTGTTGTTTCTCCCTGCCTTTTTAACCCAACTATTGAGAAGCCCTTTTCTTCTCATGCAACACCTTAAACCCAAAGCCTAATTACACTAGTAAAACACCATTAAACCTGGTGAGCAGACTTATCTCCAGCCACTACAGTCTGCAATTAGATTTTGGGTGCGGGTAGAGGAAATCAATGTTATGTTCACCCCTTAATGAGAACATAAACACTTCCACATTAAAAGATTATTTTCTTAAAATCCCCACAGGTAGGTGGGGGATTCACTTCACTTGTGAAAGAACAAAACATAGGAAAGAAAATAGTGGAAAAAGACCAAAAAAACTCTTTGCCTCATGTGAAGAAGGTATTTTCCCTTCTCCCATGATTTCAAGAAAAACCAGAAGGGGACAGAACAAAACAGCATATATATGTGATTAAAGTAACATGGTCAGGGCAAAGCTCAGAGAGCAAATTTGCCTCTTTTTAGAACCACAGGAACCAGGCTTGTTTCAGTGTATCAATGCAATAGATAATACAGACTTAAGTACATGACAAAGTCTACGTTGGAGTCAAGCACATCCTTTGGCTGCTTTTGCTCATCAGACCATCAATGAATACAAACAGGCATGTCTTGGTTGAGGCCAACGGGACGTCATCACCTCTGGTCATCTGAGAGCTTGGCCAATTGTATTCTCTACACAAAAAGAGCAAGTGTATACTTCGGGGCTTTTTTAGAGGGAAAAGCAAAAGTGAAATATCTGTGGGAGACATTCTGCGCAGCGATACACACCATCACCTCTTCAGGCTGGAAGCTGCATTATAAATGTCCAATATATCAGTAAGGAGTCTCATATGCAGCTGCGGATCTGCTGATACCACAGCCATCACTGGACATCATTGCAGTAGGCACTTTGTTGAAGAAACCTTCCCTTCTTCACAAAACTCAAGTATTGTGCAAAGCAAGAAAAAGACTTCTCCTTCCAGCTATGTAATTTGCGCAGGATGACTCTCAACTTTCTCCTCCAGTTCCCCATTTGGACCAGCAACTCCTTCCTTTGTGTTCACTAGTCTTATTTACATCTGCTTTTGAATTACATTTGATTCACTTTAGTTTAAATCAGAATGAAGTATTTTCACTTTGGGTGTAGGAAATTAGATGGTTTTATTCCTCCATACATATGACTTTTAAAAATATATAAAGTCAGTTTAAAAAGCATTCCTTCAATGGGAATGACATCTCTGTTGGGTCTGGTTTTTTGTTGGGGTTCTTTTTGGGGATGGGGGGTAGGGTGGTGGCTTCTTTAGGACTAACTTTAATATAGTGAAAACTAAATTCCTTAAGAATGTTACAGGTAACAATCTAAGTTCACTTTTCCTGAAAGATATTATATTTGGGTTTTTTTCCCTCCTTCTTTATATGTGACATGTTGTTTATAGACAGTTTAACTGTTTCCCCAAAAACATAATATAATTGGGACTCTTCCTTCTGTGTGGGGTTATCATTCCTTTTTCAGAGGAAAAATCTTTTCTCTCCCCCTCCCTTTTTTTTTCCTTAAATAAGGAAAAATATTTCTAATCATGCAAGTTACTCTACCCAGAGAGACCACCACTAATGCAAACACCCCTAATGATGTTAACAAGACTAGCAAAAGGGTTTGTTCACACGGAACATCTTAGAGTAAAATACCAAAATTAGATGTAGTCCTTCAAATCAATTAATTTCTTTTTAGTCAGTTAACAAGATTCCAATGCTGGTTGTCCTTTAAAAACAAGTTATTCACAAGGCCATGCAACTTAGCCTTCACAAAAGCGCTAACATGCTTGGCTTTCTTTTATTAATGCTATGTGATTTTTTTTTTTCTATTTCACTAACATTTCAAGAGAAACAAAGTGATTGTCATGTGGTACACTCAGTCCTGGAACAGCAGCACAGCTGTTTATTCCCAGACTCTGAGCATTTTTTAGATCTACACAGCAGTCTGTATTTTCTCTGAAGGGAATTATACATCTTACCATAAGCAGATATAGTTTCCATATTCAGTTTGCATATTGTACGATACTTGGCTATAAGAACAACAAATTGAATGCTTTGTCCTCTTTCTATTGCCCTTTTTACCTTGAATTCAGTCCTTTGGGGCAAAAGGACAAAAAACCCATGGCAGAGAATCGCAAAATTACTCCATTTTGCATTTCAGAAAAATCAAAATGACCAAACATCTGCTTCAGACACCCTCTACTGGAAAGCATCAAGTTTATCTCTCTGCTCCTGAATTAACTGATCATGTGTAGGAGGGGGGGGGGAAGCATGAACGTTTAACTGCCTGAAAAGACTGGTATCTATTCTATAAATCATTGTCTTGCATTTAGGGAGAGGAAAAGATTTGACAATTAAATTATTTATTTCAACAAAGGTGGGAAATGTGCATCTGACTTCTTTGACTATGGAGCAGCAAAAAGGACTCTTCAAAATTCTGTGGCAACTTGCCTTTAGGATTAGACAAGACCTGATAGGTTTCTGCCAGAAAGGTGCAAATGTCGTAAACTTATCGGCAAGTAAAAATAGGGACTGCAATGAAAGGACTTAGCCACGATACACACAAACAGTAACCTGATTTATTTTCCCCACAGGTGAGAAAAAAGGTCTTGAAACTTGAACTAAATATCTTTAAATTAAATCTGTTCATTTTGTGTAATTCTCAAGCAACAAGTATGCTGGGACACAGCTGCTCTGCAGTTGTAAGTGACCACAGCTAGAAACTCTGTTAGTTTAGCCAATGCAAAATTTTGTTCTGTAAACAGATCTCTTCCATCATTAATCTATTAAATATCTATTGAATATATTCACTCTGGGCTGAAACCTCTATGTAGTCAGACAGAGTATCTTAATTCAGTGGTAGGCAGCGTTGCTCTTTAAGGAAAGGGTGAGAACTTCCTCTCTTCAGAAACAAATTCTGTGCTGCATTTTTGAAGTTTTGGCCTCCATTTTCAGCATGGTAAAAGAAAAAAAGAAAGAAAAAAATTTATCTAAATAATGACGGATCTACTACCACTGCTTTAAAATCTACATCCCAATGAACTAGTCAGAGAACCTTCACACATCCTTTTCCTCATGTAGCAGTGCCAAGAGATTTTGTCCTTAAAAGACTGAAAACACAATTCTATCAAGCTTCAATCTATAATTAATTCTTTTACTTTTCTACTCCCAAATAAAGTATTAAGATAAACAGCCTGATTTGGTACAAAGCATTGTTCATCATATGCTCTCCTTGACGATGCTACAGCTTTCACAATTCTGTTCGACCTGCATAATGTACTGTATGTGGGGCAGTGAATTACATTCCTTTCTAAGAGATCATGCTGAATTACAATTTCTTTCCCAGGACTCAGAGGTGAATAATTGCACCTGTCCTTCTTAAGCAGACAAAAGACATTAAGTAGCGGCCAAACGGAAAGAAAGATTTAAAAAGAAAATCGCTTTACAATTTGGTAGGAAAACAACTCAATCCAACCTTTCATCCAGCTGTATACAAGATGAGGATTTCTACTAGTGCAGCTTTTGAAGAAAGGGAAGCTTTCAATGAAAGAAAGACTACCCTGATAACAAAGCAAAAATTGAGGTGCTTTCTAGAAGTTTAAAAGAGCCTACTTTTAAAATAAGTTATTGACAATACAGCTGAACATCTGTGTCTGTGGGCAAACTTTCTCATTTACATGATACAAATGAAGAAATAAAGTAAGATGGAGGAACAAATAAAGCCACATGGCTTTTCCAAGACTACACAGAGAGGCAGTAGTAGAACCTAGCATAGAGCAGAAGTGAATATGCTGGAACAGACCACAACCTAGATCTCCTGACAACCTTCACACTGTTTCATAGAACCATTCAGGTTGGAAAAGACCTTTAAGATCATCGAGTCCAACCGTAGAGAGTTTGCGACCGTGCTGAACATAAAGGCTGAGTTTTGCTCTTACTGACTGCAAGCGCTTGGCAGAGAGACCTGCAGTGGCCCTGGTTCCATCAGAGCCATGCTGGTAGACGTCCAAGGAAAGGTCACCAGGGCAGAAGGACAGAGCCTCAACAGAGCATTTGCCTTTGGTGCCAGGAGATTCCTAGCACCTGACCATGCCAAAGGGCGAATGCTTAAAAAGATGAGAAAAAAGCATAAAAGGTGAAAATACTGTAGAGAACCTCCGCAAAGATCTTTGTGATACTTCCAGGCCCTTTCAGATTTTTTCCTCTTGCATGGAAGCTGCCTGTATACCCAAGGAAGATACGTATTTGCACATGAATGGACCAAATGGAAAATATTCTGCTCCTTGTGGAAGCTAAAGGTAGCCTATTTGGCAAAATCCAGGCAGTCCATCTTGCAGCTATACAGAGGAACACCATGGGAAACTACACTATAACACTGACAGCCCCCAAATAAATTAAAACAAAGAAAAAAAGGAGTGATTCCTTGGGGGGAGGTGCCCTTGCAAGAAGCATGTCTCTTTTTCCCAAAAGCACAAATGTCAGTATTTAACATCCTCAATGAGAACCTAATACAGCACAGAAGAGAGACACTGATGAAAAGCAAATAACATAACTAACCATACCTGCTTTCAGCCAGAAGTTTTGGTCTTCAGGAAACACCTCCATCACCTTATAGTTACAGGTTTTAGAACAAAATTAAACACTGTCTCATTATATACTTGGAAAAATACAGAAAAACCGCCTGGCTTGACAGATAAAGCACCAACTTGGAATTAAAGAAAACCAAAGCCTACTTCCATTTTCTTCCTTCAACAGCTGCATGACCTTGGGTAGGATCCCTTCTATCACTGCCCCTGCTTCCCTTCCTACTTTCTGTCCCATCTAGTTACATGCTTTGGGACAGGGACCTTCTTTTACAGTATGTTGGTACAGTGCTGAGGTCAATAGAGTCCTTATCCAGAAAAGAGTCAAGAGAGCACTGCGATGAGTTGTTCCCTGAGTAGCAGAAAAAAATAAAGCCTGGTTTCTTGTGGATTTCTATTTTCCCTTCTCAAAAACTCCAGCTCCCTCATTCATATGTCCTGCAGGAACATCTTCCACACAATGCTTCCAGTCTTCCCAACATAGAGTAAGTCCTCCCATAGTAACTTTCACCTTGAAACTGGCCAAAAGTAGAGAAATGATTGGAAAACGGGCCCAAGACAGACACACAGATCACATTCTCTCCCAAGGCATTTCTTTCAAAGGAAACCCAGCTAAAAAACGCAACAGCAAACATTTCAACAGAGATGAAAAACATAAAAGTTCAGATTGCTTAGCAGATTAATCATGGCCATGCAAGGAACTCTAGGGTTTTGGTCTTTTTTAGATCATGTGCTCTCAACACAGTGTCTAAATCGCTGGTGGAACATACACCAGAAAACAGCAAGGGACAGATGATCTTTGGTCAGCATTTGCGTTTCCAGTAGAACAACAACATTTGAAAATTGTTAAGGGTAAAAAAACCTGAAATTTCATCAAAAGAACATTTCATTTTTGACAAATCAGTATTTCCCACAGACATGCATTTCTTCCAGCTCCCTTTGTAAACAGAAGTCGCTGTTGACAGCGCTGTTGAATATCATCCTTTTTGCAAGACTGGTGTAAATAAAACTTCAAGGCAAGGAGGTAGGTCTAAGTGCAAAAGGAAAATTTTCATTCCCCATGTCTTCACTAAATTGGGTGGGTTTATATTAAATCAATACCCCCAATTAAAATTAAGAGAGAAGATAAAGACTCCATCAGCAAAATTATTTGAAGCAGTATTTGTTCAGGCCCAAAACTCTTCACCCTTGGGGACTGCAATACAACAAGGAAGTCTCCTGAGCGTGTTAATTATTTAAAATGAAAGTGTCAGGTGCCTCCAAAACATGTGACAGGTTGGCAGTTTGTAGCATCTACTCCCAAGCCCTAATACCAGGATTTTCTCTGGAGCCTGGAGGAACTCATCACCTTTGCTAACAAATCCTAAAGACAACCTGTCTGGCTCTCTGAAATGAGATGGAGAAGCTAAATTAGAACCACAGACCTCCTATTTGCTAAATTAAAGCAGAAACCCAAAATGAAAATAAACATTAGAAGCATGTTTGTACATATATATAGACACACACACGCATATATGAATGCAGACACAAATACATGTAGAGATATGTATAGGTAGATATATATCTGTAGCTGTAAATTACAGACATTTACTGGGATCTGTATTTACTGCCTCCTACAAGTCTATTTTACAGTCTAAATTTAGGGAATTTTCTTCCCTTCTTCAAAAAAAAAAAAAAAAAAGAAAAAAGGCAGCATCTGGTTTGTATTTTTCAAGTCTATTCAAAAATACCTTCTTTCTGCATGTATCTGCCACTTCAGTACACAAGAATAAAAACGTAGAATCAGCAAGAAAATTCCTATAGAGTCTGTTTGTAAACAAAAAGTTCCCATCTCCAAGACAGCTGATCTTATTAGCACTAGGAGGTGGTGAGAAACTTTTCAGCAGTACATATTTTACCAATACTGTGGATATACATCTATATGTATTTTTTTGTCATTTCAAAGATTTCAATTATATTTTCCATAAAGAAATCTTTCTTATTGAAAATAAGTGCACAAGAGTTACATATAGAGGATTTTTTACAATCTTGTTAATATTAATAGGTCAGAAAAAAATATTTTGTCCTGTGGTTTTTGTGGGAAATTTGAATTTTTTCTCTTAAAATACAAGCTAGGGACAAATCTATAAAAGACATCAACAAATATCAATCCACAACATTCTTTAATGAATCTGTTGGGAAAGAATAACAAGACATAATATATGCGATGTGTAAATGAGTAGTGGATACAGGAAAAAATAACATTAAAACAACATTCACACATAAAAATCAGAATTCTGAAACCAAACATCTCCAAACTCAAATTTAGGTGGAACTTCTCCATTTCCCCCATCTTTTTGAAAAATATTTGTTGCAAGTCAGTTGAAACATTTTGCATTATCAGTGTTCTCCACTCTGAGAGGCCCTGCCATTTCTGACCAGGGCAATCAACTTCAAACTGTAACTGCCATCCAACAGAAGTCCTCCCGAAAGGAAAACCTGAACCACCCATGGGCAGTGGCCTTTCGCACACTCCACATAAGCTCTCCTGGGTCTGGCGGGCTGCACCCGCAGCATAGTACCTTTCCAGGAGCCAAGCAGAGCCATAGACAGCATTTAACACAATTATCACAGCATCATACATATATATTTAAATAAAACTACACTTTGAGGTAAAATACAGTAAACTACGGCTAAAGTAATATATAACTGGTGACTTTTCCCTACAACCCTTCACAGAAGTTCAATTTCAAAGGCTAATACACAAAACAAATACACTGGATACCTCAAAGGCTGAATGTAAAACACATTCGTGGATTTTGTGATTTTTTTTCTAAAGGCCTGGCCAAGTTTTAATGGGCTGTCACACACGAATGATTATGAAAGCGCTACAATGAACTGAGCTGATAAGCTGATCTGATCGGAATTAACTGCATGTGATTGCTGCTTTGAAAAGCTGGCCTAAAGAGGCAGCATTGAAAGCAATCTCACAAGTCACTGGTACCGCTTGCCTCAGCTATAAGTAAGCACAGATGGTGAGAAAAGTTAATTAAGAGACATATTTGTTTGGGGGTTTGAAATTTCCACCCTCTCTTCCCCGAAGAAGCTGAGCCACAGTGAAAATGTGTTTTACGTTTGCGGCCTAATAAGTTCATGTTTTTGAGGCTCTGTTCCTGTAGATGGAGGTAATAGATAAACAGAATAAATAATTTATGTCAGCAGTTAGCATATGGATTTGCACTTGATCACTAAACTACTCATTGCACCTGATAGCTASAGCATCTTGTCAATTACAAATATTCCTTTCTCCACAATTCTTCATTTACTTTCCTCCTACCCGGCACAGCTTTTCTCTTATACCACAGCTGACACCCAGCAACAAAGATGTCATCCTTTTCATTCTCACTTTAATGACTGCCTCTTTCATTTGCTCCCTCACTTCTTCTTGCAGTATTTCATAAGGAACATATCAGGAATTACAAAAAACAGCTTATGGGGATAAACCTTTTTTTTCTCCTGGTTGGGAACTCTCTTTCCCGCCTCTCTCCAGCCCACACTTGAGCTTTTCCCCAGATTAACTAATGGGCTTCTGAAGCTGGGCCTATGACAGTGCTCTGCAAAGTGATCACCATTTTTAGAGGATCAAAACACTTTATATACTGTAATACTGTAAGCAAATTGTCATGTAGCAGACATTTTGTTCAATGATCCTTCAACAGTGTATGATTCTTTGGACCTATTTTCATTTTTTATACCTGAGGCTACTATAGCGACATTGGCCTGTAGCATCAAAGAAATACTGGCTGAAGAATGGTAGAGATCAATCTCACAGGAAAGACCCTTGAAGGTAAGAAAGGGTTAATGCTAAGGACAGAGAAAACCAAGATTTCAGAACTTCAAGTGAAATTGAGAGGTTCTTAGAGAGACATTTCCAATTCATGCCTACTGTACTATTTATTTCCTTTCCCATCATTGCTGATTATAAGGATGTGCATCTGTAAAAGGAAGTTTCTTCGTCTCTAATCAGATCAGCTCTATTCTATGAATCCACAATCCACTGTTCGTGACATTACAAAATGAATCAGGCAGGAGGCTCATGCCAGATCAGAAAGTGACAGCTTCTGTTTAAACAGGTATCTTGGAAATTAGTGATGATAGAGGACAGTATTATACTGCATAAGCATTTAACTCTTAGCACTGTCTAATTCTCTAAAAAAGGTGCAACAGAATTACTCACTGGAAAGATCTTGGTATAAAAAAAAAAATTGGAGTGCTGATCTGTTCTACTTATATTTCTAGAGAAATAAAGGCCTGTTTTGAATAGGACACCCACACTACATGTATTGAACGCTCCCTGGATTTAAGGGAAGTTGCTTCTTAAAACATTATCTTTGCATTATAGTGTATGGTCACATCATTTATGGTCTATCTTAAGAATTTGGCATGTATCAGTATATTGCTTCTGTCAGTCTTATATCTGTGCTATAGAACCRATTTTGAATAGGATATTACACTTACAAGAATGTGTTCCCTAACTAGGTTTACATTTCAGATGACAGGATCACATCACCAGCCCTGCATTGAGAACCTTCCTATGTCATTCTGCAAGGATTTTAGGAAAAAACTTGATCTGTGTACACAAATATACATATACAAACTAATAATTTAGCCATTAGATATATATATGTATACATACAAATTAATAATTGCGCCTCAGATTCCCAGGTGGTCCCTAAACATTGTATTATGTAATCACATAAAAATGGCAGGTTTTCTAATTTTATAAATGTATACAAAGTAAGTTGTTAAAAAAGTCAATCATTGAGAGCTCAGTACAGATGTTAATCCAATTTGTGTGGAAATGATCAAAACAGTCAGTTTACATAAAGCATTACAGCTGTGCAATATTGTASTCCTGCAGTTCTGTCATCAGCAATGAGGGTTACCTACCTGCCACTGGAAATTTTTCTGATGGACTCTGCATAGTCATGCTGACAGTGAGTAGGATCTTCCATTAGTGTTGCCCACAGTGACAGCCTTGCTCCTTTTCTGCTTTTCTGTCCAAGGATTGTCAGCGGGAAAGTGTAAAGGGAGCTATAGCTCCTTCTACTGGGTCTTAAGATTCCTAAGATTAAAGATTTGAGATCCTACTAGGGCTCAGAGACCTGAGTGAAAGAAGGCCAGTAGCATCTGATAGAGCTCTGTGTCACTTTTTTTCTAATTCTGCTTTGCACATTCCCACTAACAGCATAATTGCAGAAGCAAACATGCATTTAAAGAAGTTAGCAGAAAGAAGTCTGGGGACAGACTGCTAGAATGGGGACAGAAGTACTGCTAAGCAAACTGATTGTCTGATCCACATATGACATCTCAGATGTAACAGCTTGTAAACATTATCTGTAGAGCTCCAAATAATAACTTTACAGATTTAACCAATCATGCTTTGAAGGCTGTCACTGATCTAGTGGAGCATGACCAAATCCTGTTAGAGTGCAAAATAGATTCTAGCGGAAAGTCTTACATATGCTGAGTTGCATGTCTAGATAAGGAATGCAAAGACATCACATATGCTACAGAGATGTATGCACATGAAGGAATTAACACATGCAACTAAATTCATCGTCCCATGGGCCTTCAACAAAGGTTTCAAACCCTGCAGGGTAACTCAGTCTGCAACAGTACTGTGTGCTTCATCAAAGAATATCACGTTGACAAATTCCTTCATAAGTACGGACTGACTTCTACATAAGTGAGTGTGGCAGATGTGACTGCTACGTGAATATTCAAGAAAGACATAAGAGACTCCCTTAGAAATTCAACTTAAATAGTCAAAAGCAGATGAGATCTGTGTTCTGTTTGCCCACTTTACACAGGTACTTCTTTAAAATTACAGCACAATCTAAGTAGTCATTTGTTAGAGTTAATTCACCAGACAAGATTTCCTAAGATCTGCTGAAATTCTGTTGTCCTTCCAGCAAAATGTGGAGAAAGGAAAATTAAGTGAGTGTTTAAGACACTGGAAAAAGCATGGGTAGGAAACCTGCACAGATGTGAAAGTGCTCAAAGGACTGTTCCTATCTTGCCCAGTGGGGATAATCAGAATTACATTGACTATTTTTTTATCTTCCTTGTGTGAAGAAAGTTCAAGAGAAAATCATGTTAGATGGCTAGGTGCCTCCTCCTATTCTGGGCACTACATGCTGTATTTCTCTGACTGCAAGCCTCTGCATGTGAATGCCAGGGGAATTTCTAGCCCCCCTTACACGTACTTTGTAAGGGCCATCTACCACATTATCACTCATATTAGCATATACAGATCCTACAGGGTATCCTGCCTCCCAGTATAGCTACGAGAAGTTAGCATCTTTTTGTTTGTTCAAAAACTGCATTGCACTGTTGACTGTGACGATATGCAGTCTTTTTTTTCCTTAGATAACTCCAAGAGCTGAAAAATTACACTGTTTAAACAAACTTCCTGTTCTTTTTTTTCCTAGGGTGAAAAGACTGCTTTTAATCAACGATTGTGGCACTATGGAAGAGAGATGGAGAGTGTGCTCTCAGATAAAACAAAATAAAATAAAAACCCCACCTTTGGCTCAGACATATTTCTCAGGACCAGCCAGAGTCAGCAGGTCTCTTAACACTGCACTTTGTATGATACTTTTTCTTTCATTTAGAAAAACAATGAATTAGAAAATTTTTTTTTTCGTTACATTTGGCCCAATTAACATGAACCTTTTTTGTCTCCTTCAGCTTTTCTCCAAACAGTAGAGAAATCCAAAGCTTTTCTTTGGTTCTCTCTCCAGGGACTAATATCTTTAAGTACTTCAAGGGCAGATCCAACTCCCTGACATTTGTCTGCCTTGAACTTGCAAAGCGCTTGTGAGTTTGTTAGCCTCCAAAGCGTCAAGAAACTACAATGATCTTTAGACATATTCCATGTAGGAAATTTTGCAGATACAGCTTCATACAGCAATAAAACCTACAGCTTGTTCTGGTGAACCTGTGTCAGATGAGGGCAAATAAAATCCTCTGAAGTATAGCAGATATCCAGTTGAGCATGTTACACTGGGAAGATTCACAAATAAAGGAGCTCCTCCATACCCAGCTTTTAYTGTTGTCATTTGCCGTAGAAGTGTTGCTTTGAGCCCAGATTAAAGAAATCTAACTTAGAAACAGGAACCAGACTAATTCTAACTCTATCATATACACTGCAACAGATATTCAAGAAATATTCAGGCATTGTTTTCTCTTGGAAAACTTGACCTTCATCTGATGCTGCAGGAGGGAGGAGCTGAGTTTGCTGGAGTGCCTTGCCTCGGCCCCGCTTACAGCCTCACGCTCAAAGCATGCAGAAGTCAGGAAGGTACAGAAAAAGTATGCGATCACAGCGGTAGGCACTGCAATGGCAGCTAACCTGTTACAGCTTCTTACCACCATCCTAGGAAATCAGTCCAGTTATCTGCTGAGTAGCACCGCAGCAGAGCTCCTCAGATGAGCAGGAGCCAAGAATCGTGCCAAGTCTTCTAAACAGTTGAAGCCAGGGACACTGAGGACAGGACTAATCGAACAATTCAGTTATTTATCTTGTACTTATCTAGTTGGTTTTGGCATTTCTCATCTGCACAAAAGTTTATGCAACTCTGGCTGTTCTGAAATCTCTACTTATGAGCGATCAGCTAAATCGACTTCCAGATTGAAGTATTGTTTCCAACAACTACATATTAAGGTGCTCAACGAAAACAAACATTGTACAGGTAAAGCAATTCTAGTTGAGGTACCATCAGCTTTAGTCTAAACAAAGGAAAGAGGAACTGTGGAATTAGCCTAAAAAAGACTCCCGTGCCTTGACTGACATTTTAATTCATACGGATACAAAGACGTCTCCATTTTCAAACCATCTTACAGGAAGTATAGCATTCTTCTTGTATGCTCTTTTGCTTAGAAGAGTCAAAGCTTGACTCACAGAGAGGGTAGTGTTTATTCTAAATGATCAAAGTTAAGGAGCAGTTAATGGCTTGAATACCCACAGTTGAAGTTAAATTAAGCYGTACAGGGACTCTTTTTGAGCCATCGTTCTAAACGAGGAAAATATCTGTGCCCTTCCCATGCCAAATACCTTTTCTTCCTTCACAACAGTTTTTATCATTTTCAATGACACCGTAATGGAATTGAGCAAACAGCAGAATCCATAGAGATGTTTAATTCATTCTGAGATCTCACTACCTCAGAAAAGAGATAAGATTTTACAAATTTATTCCCTTCCTTTATTTCAATTACCATGTTAATGCTTGAGACAATTCCTAACCCGAACTTCTGGCCAAAAGTCTGTTGGCAGGTAAGATAACAGATCTAAATCAATTCACAAAGATCTTGCAATAAGATTGCATAGCACAATTTTCCCTCTGTAGTAAAAGCTGCACTTTCCCCTATTTTCCTACTGGAATTCACCATAGGACCGCAAAACTTCATTACATACACATGACAGGATGTTAAGATAGCACGTCCTTTAAGAAGTTCTAACAATATCCAAAGCTAAGTTCAAATCTAAACATTAAACCAACAAAGTACAGAGTGGGAAAAAAGGAAGATTGCTTACACTAATGAGGTCTTCCCCAGTTCACTCTCTGAGAGTCTTTCAAAATCAGAAACTAAAAGAATGAAAGGGCTCTGCTATAAGCACTCTGCTACACCGATATGACAAAACCCACCATCAGCCTTCAGCTGTGACCCTTTCATGGTTGTCAAATTAAAACACACAACAACAGTGAGCCCCCCTCCCCATTCTTTTTGGCCACCAGTTCATGCAAATTACAGAAGACCAATAGTCTTTGCTTAGCAACAAGATTGCATGTTCACTGTTGATCACGTTAATGATAAAGTAGTGAATATTAACAAATGTAATGATGAGAAGAGATGCCCTCCTTCACTGACTCAACCATACAATTTAAAATCTCTGAAATAGAAGGAATAATTCATTCATCTAACAGACTCACTAGAAACAGAAAAGAAGCCTTCAATAACCTGCTTTCCAGCCCACATCCCTGACACTGAAACCCAGTGCACAGTAATTTCATGCAAGGAGAAGGATTGCTAATGTACAAAAATATATGTATTTCTACTGAGCCATGAAACTTTCACATTTGCTTACTTCTTAGACTTATTCTAATATTTTCTAGAGTTACGGTTAGTACACATGAGCTGTCCTGACTGCCGTGGGACACAAAGAGCGCTGGTGAAGTGTGCTGAACTGTCAGCCCCTGAGCGCCTTCACCTCCCAGGGAATCATACAGCTCATTCAGGTAACTGCAGAAAAGATTATAATTACTTACAGCAGGATGTCCAGCACAGTAGGTGTAGCTAGCATGAGACTGGTAGTGCAAGCTTGCTCTTGGAAAGGTGTATGTATTCCAAGCAGGTTGGCTGCTATTCCACTGGGAGCTAAAGCCAGGGCTCATGGTCACTCTCGATTTACTGTTTTGGTACGTTCTCACTGTGGAGCTGGACTATCAAAAAAGAAAGAAATGCAACATAAAAATAGCTTTTAGAGTAGAATACAAACAATGCAGCTACATATCATCATTGTGCATATACATACTGCCACACGGTCTGGAACAAACTTGAATGTTTCCTGTAAGGAACTCAGAAAAGCAAAAAATTGATTCCTTCAAAGGTATCAGTGAAACAGCTATGTCGCTGTAATGCCCAAAAGAAAGACTGATGACTGTTAGGCTTCAGGCTGTGATGCAAATCAAATGGGCAAGGGATAAGTGATAGAGGTGAGGGGATGTTCTGAGAATGTGTAGAGGGTGCAACCCTGCAAGATTAATAGTTGAAACTTCCATATTTATTTATTATAATGAACTAAATATTGACATTTACTGAGCTCGTGATCAGCTATGTCCATTTTATAGTAAATAGCAGTTTCCAGCCAATGTTTAGATATATTTCTTGAAGTCTTGAAATCCCATCTAGTGGCTAGGTAAGGCCAAGCCGTCACAAAGCTACTCGTACATTTCAAATATGTAACCTTCTGAACAGACCATGAAACTTCATGACATTTTTTAATTACTTAAAATGCAGAAGAAAAAAAAACCAACCCAAACCAAAATCTTAAATCAAATTTTTTTTTTACGTTAATTCAGTAACTTCATCTGATCTGAAAGTAACCCAGACTATGGATGTGTAATTCACTTTCATTCTTTCTGGCTTTCTCTCATTTTACTTTATTTTAACTGCAGTTTTCTGCTTCTAGTCCTCGTTTTATAAAAAATACTCCTAATAAATGCTTGCACTGACAGGGGTAGTTTATTAGGATGGGAGAAAAAATCAATTTTCAAAAAGAGTAGAAGATGCATTAGAACTGGATGCATTTTTAGCAGATATTTAGGTTGGTCTTCAAAGACATGCAAATGTACATTTTCCTCCATACTCTGTTCTGCATTTGGGTTTTGCTTGCTTTCTTTTTATTGGCAAAGGTGTTCTCAATATCCCATGCAAATTTACACCAGCTAATTGTAATTATTATAAACCTGAAACTGTTCTTTTTAAAGCATTAAATTCACAGTGACCTTAGTAATACAGTGAAAGCTTGAGAAATATGAACACAAATAATATTTCTTAGAAATGCTTATAAATGTCCCTGTTAGTAAATTGATGCTATCAATTTCAAAAGCTATATTCAAGAATGACGCTTCATTTATTTTTACCCTCTTTTCAAAGACAACTTTTATACACAATATATGTAGCATTAACCAAATATCAATATAGGCCACTGTCAAACCAGGTGTTTCACATGGTCCAAGACCATCTTTACCCCGAAGTGCTTACAAGATAAATGAGAAGGTCAGTGAAAGGATGAAAGAGCAGAGTCTGATGCAGAAGCAGAGAACAGCTTCGTAAACATGACTTTCAGTTTCATTTCAGTGCTTCAGCTCAGTTTCACTGGGAGAGGATTAGTGAAATGGAAGGAAAAGGGGACAGAGAGAAGACATACAAAAAGGTTTCAAGGACACATTCTAGCTATAAAAATATATACCCTGTATTATCTTTCCAATATTTAATACTGTATTTAGATGAGCTAGTTGTAGAAATTACAGGCCATGCTGGCATCAGCTGAACATGCCCTCTTTATTTCATTTAATTTTCAAAAGTTTAAGTACACAAAGTTTGCCTCGGTTATCAATTGCTGTATAAACTTTAAGTTCAAGAAAAGGCCACACGACTTCCTGCATGTGTTTATTTCCTGCGCCACCGATTAGGAAGCCTGAAAAGAGCAGTTTCCGCTCACCAGTTCTCAATATCTTGACAGATTTGCCTCCCGCCCCCACCCCTAAGCGAAGGATTCCTGCGGTGTGATTTCTAAAGATTTAACTTGCGACTAGCTGAACACAAAGTGTATGAATGAACACTAAAACCCACAGTAAACTCTCATTAGTCACTGTGTGTGACAAGTGGTTACTTTGTTCTTACAAAAGGCTTTAGGGAAAAAAAAAGTCTGCCCCTACAGTTAAAGGGGCTTATTTGAAATAAATCTTTTTGTATGGATTTAAATCATGACAAATCAAAGGAAAGAGGCTATGGCTACAGCTAGAAAAAAACTGAAGGGTTTTAATGTTTTTCTTTTTTCTTTTTCTTTTTCCTTCCCCTTTTACCCTCTTTCCCCAAGGAGCAGAAACTGCACTTTCTTTCCTTTGACGTATTACTTATCTTTCAGATCGCTCCTCAAAGACAAACCTCTCCTTCTGGGCCCTGATGGACTTGCTTCTACGTGAGAGATGAAGGCTAGGTTTTGTTTCGGACAGATCAAGTAGGTTTTCAGCCATAATGTACTTCTCCGTGTACTTTTCTCCCCTTTATAAACATCAGGTATTCAAGTGGGGCTGCTTATTAACTCCTCTTGAGAAGTTCATCCCCGGATGAATATTCTGTGAATATTGAGCTGTTGTATCCTAACAATAGCTTTGCTCCTTCCTATTATTTCTGGTGGGTCTGCATTGTATGGACCAGTGGAAAATATCTGTGGCTGATGGGATGTGAAGATGCATTGTCAGGTGTGATAATTGTTAACTGATTATTTTCGCTATGGCAGCGAACTCCACAACAGTAAGGAGAGACGTGCTATTAGCACTATGCAGATGTGCACAATACCTGTTCCTGTATTAGAGAACAGGAGCAAAAATAAGCCTTTTTTTTAAACAGTCTGCCTCAGATGCTGAACAACCTTCTGCCTGTTGGCTGAGTTTTGTTTTCGTGCTTGTGGGCTACACAGAATGCCTTCCCGAATCTGCCACTGTGCTGGGGGCATGGTTCAGCCCTGGTGCTAAATCCAGGCACAGAGATGAGCCCCTCTGCCCTGCTTCTGTTCCTCCACCCAGCTCCCACCTCACGGGGGACGCATTAGAAACGGTGAGCCATTCAGACCTTCAAGGATGGGCCAGGTGACCTACCTGTGCAGGTCACTCGGGACGCAGAGGTGGGAAGCGAGACCCCACGTACCCCACTCCCTCTCCCTCAGGGCGGCCGGGCGGCCTTGGGAGGCCGGTCCCTGTGAGGAGAGCCCTCTGCTCTGAACGGCTTTGTAGGGGGGTTACTATTTCTGACCCAATAAAAGCTTCTCTCTTTCTGCTGGCTTACCTCCAGAAAAAMAAAACAAAACAAAACAACAGTCAATACACAAAGATACTCCCAGGATAATTGGCTTTGAAATCTTGAAGCTATCCAGGTTGTCAGCCAGAGAAGAGAGACATCTGCACCGCCAGCCACCAAGTCCCAGGACGGCCTGGTCACCTCACGGCTCTACCCTAGGGTGGTTGGGGAGCTAAGACATGAGACCAGGGACCCAAAAGTCGACATGTTGAATTCAAGGTGTCCTCTGAACAACAAAACGCTGCACATCTCTGCAGCCTTCCCAGCCCAGCTGTGGGAAAGACGCTGGGCCAGCTGGTGGAGCTGGGAGGGAAAAATGGTGCACGGGGGGCAGGTGCCCAGGTGCTGGCAGCGTGGGGTGCAGGGCAGCCTCTGTGCGGAGAGGCCGGGGCTGCCCCATGCCAGACACAGGTGGTTCCAGCCGGCTCCGACCAACCCGTCGCAGGGCACGGCTGAGCCCCGCAGCCAAGGTGGTGGCGCCTCTGGGAAAATGTATTTAAGAAAGGGCAAAATGCTGCCTGGGAATGAGGAAAAAAGTGAGAACTATCACTGCAAGCACCCAGGGGAGAGCAGGAGGAGGATGAGGAGGCTCCCCTGCAACCCCTGGAGAGCCCGCCTGGAGCAGGTACTCTGGGACAGGATCCGTGGAGGATCCCATGCTGGAGGATATGGATGTGTCCTGAAGGAACTGTGGCCCATGCTGGAGCAGGGGAAAAGCGTGAGGAGCAGGAGAGAGGAGTTGTTATTCCCCATCCCCCTGTGCCAGTAGGGGAGGGGAGCGGGCACAGGCTCAGGAATGGAGGAGTGAAGCTGAGCCTGGGAAAAGGAGTGGGGGGGAGGTATTATCTTAATTTGTCCTTGCTTCTCACTATCCAAACTTATTTTAACTGGCAATAAATTAATTTTCCCCAAGTTGATTCTGTTTTTGCCTGTGACAGTAATTGCTAAGTGATCTCCCTGTCTTTATCTTGACCCACGAGCTTTTCCATCTTATTTTCTGCTCCCGTTTTGTTGAGGAGGGGGAGTGAAAGAGCAGCTGGGTGGGTGTCTGGCAGCCAGCAAAGGTCAACCCACCACAAACTGGCAGGTCTTGTGGCACACAAGCTTTTATTCAGGATCTGAAAGTGCATCTATTTCCCCCTAACTCTATTGATTACTCCAATAAAAGGTATCACTTCTGCCCATAACCCTGTCTTATTTATATCTCTTGGGTTGTCAAAGGTAGACCAGTGCTGCCACTCCTGGGACAACCTGATCAGCTTTTCTCAGAAAACTTCTGCAGAAAATTATCAGATTGCAACAAAACAGAACTGTTGCCCTCCTTGCTATGTTTTGCCAGAAGAGTTARGGGAGAATTTTCTTTTCCTTGAATAAGTCACTCCAGTACCTTTATACCCTAGTGGTCTGATGAAATCTAAAATTGAAATATGTAAAATTTAAATGTCTAAGCAAATTTTAAAGTATGACCCTTTTTTTCTGTGCCTTAATTTCTCTGGCTTATAAGTATGGATAATCTTATTTTAAAATTTCTAGGCTAACCTTTTCCTCATGTTTGTAAAAGTTTTGAATATTTTCGGACATAAGCTTGAGTGAAGTGCAAAGTACTATTAGTATTATTACTATTTCTTGAGCTTAACTTCTTTCRGTTCGTAGTTCTTTTAATAGCTGATGTGTGAAGTCTAACAGTGGAAAAAATAGAACATAGTATTTATGGAGGACTTTTTATCTTCAAGGCACTGTGCAAATGTTAAATGGTGGCAAAATTTTTGACTGGTGCAACATTTCCAACTTTTAAAGCAGTTTATAGTAAATGTAAGTACTAACAGCCACTCCTTCCTATTTGTATGTGAATAAAGCATGTGAATAGAGCACACCATTTGACTCGGACATTAAGCAACATAAATAGTTCTAAGGTAGACTTAGTCTTCATGTAATCACATCCATGCTCTCCACTCTTTTGCAATACAGCATCACCATGCAGTAAACTAACAGGAAAAGTATGTGCTAATTCTGAAATTCCACATCACATCAAATGCAAGACTGACTACATCTATCAGACACCCTTCTGCCAACTATTCCAAAATGCTGTGATTATTACTGGCTTTGGCACTCCAAAAGAAGAGAGAGGCTCAAATATTCTGCTCTATGTTACCTCTCTACTTGCATTGACTTAAAAAAAAAGACAAGTGGGATTAAAGAGGTGTAAATAACATCTGAATTCAGCCTCCCACTACCTCATCTTTTAAAAGCAACTTCACAGAGCTATGATGTCATTTTCTTAACCCACACAATTTGAGCTTCCTCCAGTCCCTTGGATTTTGATTACAGAATGGTTCTGTCTTCAGCTTCATCTTCTGGTTTTGTTTTTTTTTTTGTGAAAGGAATTGTGTTTGAAAGGGTGTCCACCTTCTTCCCCCTATCCCTTCAAGGGATGTGACATCCCTTATTTTGGATGTCAAAATGATTATAGGAGTTGGGAAAGGCCAAGGAGAGAAATTGCCATTCTGGAGATACTGCTTGCAGGTACTCTATATGCCTGCAGTTGGATCAGACCATGATGCAAAGCACATTCTTATGCTCTTAGAAGTTTGGATGCTTTACAAAATACTACCGTTCCCATAGAAATCAAAGTTTTCCTATAACCTGGAAAACTCAGAAATGAAAATAGCTGCCCTGGAACATTATTGCATGAGCTAAAATAATGCATTTGTTTTCTTGCTCAGAGAAAATACGAAACTGGCAAGCCAAACCTGAAGTTAGTTCATCACAAAATCCACCTGAGAGACCTTAAAGATTGTGGTAATTATGAAATTGAGGACTAAGGGTGTTTTTTTCTTTTTGGGTTGTTATGAAAACTAAATATGGAAGATATTGCGGATTATCTTTTTTAATAGCAGGAAAGAGGAATTTCGTGCTGCTATTTTTCACAACATAATTTTTTGCTATAGCTTGCAAAACTTTAACAGTCTAGAACCAGATTCCATCTGTTCCAGTAAGAACTGAGTTCTTAATATTTGGCCACTGCAGATTTCGAGTTTATCAAGTTTGTCTCATAACCTTTATGAAAAAACTTCAGAGACATGTCCAAATTTAAGAGAAACATTGTTTTTCCAGACATGGGATTGAAACTCAATATGCTGTACCTGGAAAAACAGGATAAACTAAGAGAAATGGCATTCGACTGAAACCACAGAGAAATGATGAGGCTGTATTTCATATCTCGGCATACATGTAAGGCTATAGCTCATCCAGCGGATCCAAGAGCACCGAGCACTAGCCTGCACCATGCCAAAACCCAGGCTGCGCAGCYCATCTGCCCCCTCCCAGTAGAAGGGAGAGGAATGCTCTCCGGGGGTTACCTGTGTTCAGCAGGCTCCCCGCAAACAGGACGAAGGATACAACCAGGACAGCTGAATCACGTGGAGCTGGGGCCCAATAGGAAAGCAAAGTTGAGAGACTTTTTAGGATAGGTCCCAAATTATCTAAATAACTCTTGAGGAATGTATTCTAGAAAAAGTCTGCCACTCATTGTTATTCTTCCCCAGAGTTATGCCTTGAAAACAAAGTATATATGGTTTTCACACTTTTCTGGTTAGAATTGCTGTCATTTCCAGTGACTCAACACTGTAATTCATGTTGTACTTTTAACTGTTACTTGAATCCTAAGAGCATTATGTTTCCTGGGCAAWGTATGAAACATTGCTCTTGTAGTTACAGAGAGTGAGCAGGGGAGCTGAAAAATGAAGGCCTTCACGGTTTGAGGAAGAGGCCATGAAGAGCCTGGTTTTCTGCCATCTTAAAATCCACATCAGTGCCAAGGGGCAAAGAATTAGTAACAAGAGACAAGCCAGTGACAATTCAGATTAAAGCCTTAAAGTCTCTTGGCGACCTGTGTGGAAGACCTGGGTGTAATCAAAAGTTGCTGTTACCTGATGGTTCTCTAGGCAAGAGACTGCTGGGTTTCAGGCAACTTCCCAAAAAGTATTACCACCACCAGTATCTCAGCCGGCAAGCTCAGTGCAAAGGCCAAGTAAGAGTCACAAGAAATGTTCCTGTGCTTCAAACTGGTTTCTCTGGAATAAGAAAAGGAATTTTGCACACATAAGAGAAACTTGCATTGGTTTTGTCACCTACGTTGTACCCAGCCATAGGGAATGGGGATACTTGTGCTCCTGGACTGCTCATTTATATGTCTTCCTTCCACAGAAGGAAAAGTGAAGGGAGACTTCCCAAAAGGTATTTTTTTTTGTTTCTTTATCTTTGTTAGGTTATTTGTAAAAAGTAAACTGAGATTAAAAGGTAAGTTGTTAGATGGGATTCTTACTGATCTAGTTTAAACCTTTAATTTAGTTTTGAACTCAGTGAATATCTTGACTCTGAGTCCCCTTCTCCTCCCTCCTCCTTCACTTTGAAAGGAGTAAGGGCATGGAAAATGTCAAYGTTTACTCTGTTCAGAATATTATTTAGTCAATCTATTGTGAGAAATTTAAGTCATAACAACCTCAGAAGGACATTGAATATGACCCTGTAATGGTAGGTCATTAAGTAATTATTTCCTGAAAATAAAACACACTGGCATCTGTTAAATTTACTCCAGCCTTTTTCACAATACCAAGGTTACAATTTAAAGTAGTGAAACATTATGTTAACCCAAGATGAGCATGATCTGAGTGTTTCCAGTGAATGCTGGCAAGATAGCACTGGTTAACACCCTGCCACAAATGACCTGCATGTGCTGCATAGTTCTGATTTCTAAAGAAGTCCCCCATATGAAATAATCACCCAATCCAATACTCCTATGACAGCTCATCTGTACAGAGTGACTGGAGAAAAGGATGTTCTTCCACCAGGAGCTGGAGAGCACACAAATCACAGAGGCAAAGAACTTGAAGGAGAGCATTTGTGCCACATAAGAAAGTCTAAATGTGAACACTAATCTTAAGGAAAGTTGTTGATCACATACAAAACATATCATATTAAGTCTCTGATCTTGGCAGATCTCCGKAGTAGTATTTTTACAAGCTCTAGGAATCCCTCTCTCACGTATGACAGTTGCCACTCTTGAAGCCTCTTCTGCAAACAACACAGCAGTATTTGGGACTTGCAGCATTCCCTTGGTAAAATACAGGACACAAAGGGATGCTGCAAAAATTGAAAAAAAATTTAACATGTGATAAGTGCATTTCCTAGGATCACATTCCCAGATACAGAGGGCTCTTGTACTAGTTTGGCTGTGAGTCAACAAACCACTTTTACCTACATCTTATCTTTTTATGTGGACCTATGTACCGCTGACTGAAACTCAAGTGCAGGAGCTTTACTGACTAATGACTAATTTTAGCATTTACCTGTCTGCTAAACTGGGACTTTTTACAGACAGCTAACATCTTTTGTGAAACTCATTATTTTTTGATAGTTGGGGGAGAAAAATAATTATTTCATTAACACTTGAATTCCTTCCCTTTTTACAGTACCCAAAGGTATGTTTCACTATGTTCTGCAGTATCTTAATGTTTTTTCTGATGTATCTGTTTACTACATGTATATTGAATTACTCCCTGAACAATAAATCAACCACTGTCTTGGATACAAAATTATTTTCCTCACACTAGATCTGCAATGTACAACTTTTTTTAGACAATTCCAAGACTAACAGCTGGCTGACAATTTAAGCAAGTCCGCAACATTAACCAGTGACTGCAATCCAGTCTCAGGTACCAGGAAAGAAGGATGCTTATGAACAACCAAAAAATGTTCGTGGCACAACATCACTTCTACAATTCTACCAAATGAGAAGAAGTCACATTTCTTTCCTCAGCTGCAGTAGGCAAAGCGTTGATTCCAGCATCACATGCATATTACAAGTCTTCGCATCCACAAAATGCTTACTTTACCGAATGCAATGCGGTTATGAAATGAATTTAGCCACTGGGAAGAATTCTATAAATCCTGCAAAGCTACCCAATGTACCACTCTACAGCTAACTCCTGTGGATAGACCTGCATGCTTTTGTAAACCTCACTGTGGGATTAGGACATTTATCAAAGCTATGATTTCTTTCCCGCAATGTTGTATCTATTGTATACCAGGAGTTCTGCAGGTGCATGATTTATCCATCCTGTCATTAGCTACAATACCCTGCAAACAGTTTTTATTTTGTGCTGGAGAAACAAATACTCCTCCCATAAAATGTTTTACTGCTGATTGGGGAACAGGCTTCTGCTCCCTTGACAATAAAACAGCTTGCTTTCCCTGACCACGGAGTTATAATTTCCAGCATAACAATCTGAAGCTCAACACCATTTCTTATGGAATTAAGTAATATAGGGAAAATTATAGCTTACTTTTTTTCAATATCACGCCTGAACTCTCATTATCTGTTAAGTGCCAACATGTCTGATCACTTGAGAGACATTACASACAACACAGCCCCTAAACATCCAACTGAGGGAATACAGGAGGAGGAAGCAAATGTCAAATAAATTGAACGGACAAAATTCTCTGTTAAAATGAAAACAAAAACTCAATATCAATTTTGTTACTGGGATCAGGATTCGCCAAAGGTTTCACTTTGGCTGAAAATGTTCAATGAACATTTTAAAAAGCATGGAAGCAAACTGGATATCCAGGAAGTCCAGAAATGAAAAGCGATTTCTTACACAGTGAAATCATACTCAGACAGGCCTCTCACTCAAATTAAATATTCATAGAACCACATATACGGTATATGACACATTTGAATGTGAAAAGGCTAATATCCTCTGGCTTTTCCAGTACTCAACTAATCCATTAGAAATGTAATAGTCAGTCTAGCCATTCCGTGACTTCAGTAGGAGGTATGAAAAATAAAAGAGAAAGCAGAATGAACTACAAAGAGAAGAAGAAAATAAGAAGTAAGACGTATCCAAGACCCGTTCTCAGGGTACTCAAAATCAATTTCAATTGCCCCAGATATCTGTTGAGTTTCAAATACAGAACAGAGCAACATGCACACGGGGCTACAGAGTTGCCAAGAAAAGCTGCTTTTTCTTCCCTTCAGCTTTAGGCACTCATGCTGGAGAAGAGGAGGAGATCATTAATTTATTAAAAGGGATGAGCAAATTATGACTGGGAAGTTGACTATAAGCTATCTGAATTCAGTGTAGCAAAGACTGGTTTTCCAGGATACATCAATACAAGGTTACAGGTTTCCTTAAAAAATACGTAAATCTCAATGAAAAATGACATTAAAATTCCCAATATAAAAGACAACAGAACTACCTAAGAAATAGTGTGTTAAGGCACAAGAGCTTATGGGATTTTTGTTCTTATTGTTTTGTTCTTATTTTGTTTTGTTCCCCTTTGTTTTGTTCTTATTCCCCTGGGAAAAAGAAAAAGCAATGAAAAGCTATTAAAATCCAAATAATTCTGCAGATTACTGACAATCCTGTAGCCTAAACTAGTGGGAAGGAGACATGGGGATCAACAAACAAAAATACTATYAAGTCAATCAAAAACTTAGTGAATATCTTAAATGAAGGAATAAAGCAGCATGAGGTAACACATGCTGAAGGTTAGACCAYGCAAAGCTTCTCTGGCCTTGGTCAACACAGCATTTAAAATAATGGGACTACTCATGACCTTAAAGTAAACCGTGAGTATAAGCAAACAAATCCCTGACAAAGCTTTGTAGAAACTACTCCTTACGTTAAACACGGTTCTCTCCTGCCTATTTGATGACCGCACATAAAGCGCTATCATGTGGCCAGATCATAAAAGAAAACTTCCCTCTAGATAATGTCAATCAAATGTTTCTAAATATATAAAACCACTTTTACTTTCAAGTATCGATGTGAATGCAAATAAGCCACCTTCCCCTCATAGTACCTTTCCTTCAAAATATAAACCACTCCTTTTATTCTTATCAGCTAACGATCAAGAGTTTTATGGGCTCACTTGCATTTTGGCAGTGCCACAAGTGTTTCAGCTTGGCATTTTATACTCTATGAATTGGTAAATAAACCAAAATAACAACAAAACTCCAATAACTTACATGTTAGTAAGGTTACTGTAGTAAGGAAAACTCACACAGGTCTGAAAATAGCTTCAGCTTTCATGAAATTACACTGCTGAGAAAAAATAACCCCAACACATTACACACTGAGGGGCTCAAAGTGGAAAGCAGAGATCTTTTGAATCCTGTTGGAGGGTGCTCAAGTAAGAGAAGTCACTGACCCTCGAGAGAGGAAATCCAGCTGAGGCTCCTCAGAGCCTGGCATGTAGAGCTGCACTTCTTCACTTAGGAAATACTGACAGCCAGGGGAATAACTCAGTGCAGCTCAGCCTAAGGGATTTTTCTGCCCCAGTGCCCAATAGTATGAAGAAGATTCAGATCCTTCCTATTGAACTTCAACATCATAAACTTGACAGGCAAAAGGAGGAGAAAAAATGAAGGAAAGCTCTGCTTTTGTCTTTCTCCCTGCTGTAACCAGAGCCTCCTTTCCTATCCCCAGATGTTTGTTAAAATGTTAAAATCTAGATTTTAAAATGTAAGTACAGCAGTCATGTCCAGACTGCAAGAACCAGATGAGAGATGAGGAACAGAGACTGAGGACAAGAGAGAAGATGACCAGAAACCACAGCAGGAGGCTCCGAGGATAAACAGATGCTACCCTGTCTCATCTGTGTTTTCTGTTTTGTGTTTTTGAGCTTTCTTCTCAAAAGACTAGACATGGAATGAATGCAGCTGGAGATTTCTGTCACGTTGTTCCCAGTTGGTTTAAAACCTCCGCTTCTTGAGTCAAATCCTTTCTAGAGTTGATGACTGCATTCCAAAGCCTGAGGATAGATAGAATTTCTCACCACTCTATAAGGACCCTGGTCTAAAAATGCTAGAGGATTAACAGCAAATTAAACTAATATGGTTACCATAGAAATTCCTTTAAAAGGTATATTTTGAATTTCATATTTCTATGTCAGTAGATAGTCTCTGCAGCTCTGTGCTTAGAATATACATTTCAGGAAAATTTGCCATATAGCATATTCAGTCGTACATTGTATTTCCTGACACATGTGGGTGTCATAACCTTACAGCAGAAACAGGAAAAAACAGTAATATTAACAAGATTTGTACAGAAGCGTACAACATTAGTTACCCTATTATCTACCAAAACAGTTCAGAATGACTGGTGGGAATATCTTTGAAGATTGCTAAAAGATATTTTTAGAGATACATTATTTTTTCAGTTTAAAATATATTTTAAAAACTCCAATCACCTATACATAGCTTCATTATCATTTAAGTGCAACTTTTAGTATCTAGTGAACTGTTATATAGATACTAAGACAGAAAATTAATGGGTATAGATGCAAAAGAAAAGAATCTCGCCTACTATACTTGGAAGAAAAGGATGATCTTTCACCTAAAGAGGAAAACTATGATTTGGAAGATTGAAAATCACCATTAGCTCTGAATCAGGCTTCCTATGTGACTCAAACTTTCCACAGCTCTTTCCTGGTCTCTATAACAGAGATTTTACTGCTTCCTCCTCCTTTGGGAGATGGCATGACATCTTTTGTCCCTTCATATAGAACAGCAATGTCCCAAATCACCAAACCAATCACCAATCACTAAATCAATTTTTTGGTCAATTTCCAGTTATATATAATGAGTATGAAAGCTACTATAATTGGGAATAAACACAGCAAAAGACACATAGAGGCTTCCAGTAATTCATATACATATACGTAAGAGTAATTAAGTGAAATAAGGAAGAACGCAGGCAGAATACAGAGGATATTTCCAATAACACTTAAATCTACTGGCAGAGTAATTTTTTAAGGAAGCCAATAGCAGAACTATGAAATAGGTGGATTTAAGAAAGCTAAAGCACATACAAAAGCAAAGACGGGGGAAGGTAGATTTGAGGAGCTGAATCATAATAATAAAGCTTTGCTCCATCTCATTTATCTATGTATATTTACATTTATACATCTATGTCTGCACTACATGGGGGGGAAATGTTGTGAAGCTACTCTTTTATTCATAGAGATTAAAAACAGAGCTTGTTACAACTTTCTTATATTCTTTTTCAATTTTATATTCTAAAAGAAATATTTAGAAAGACTTATTTCAGAGGAAAAGGTAGTTTGGTTTTTTTTTAACTGACTGCTGCTAAGATTTTATGTACCATGGATGAAGAAAGGCACAGGAAAAAAGATTATGTTCTACTGCTTAAATATGGAAGAAAAAATTTATCTCGCATTGTAAAAGCTAAATATATTTATGCCCCTAACTCCTCTGATTTTATAAATATCTGTTGTAGACTGTCATTTTACCCATATTGTTTGCAGATGCTGCTGCACAATGGAATAGTCAGAGATAAAGCTTTGAAATATTTGATGGCATTGTCAACCTGTTAACAAAATAAAACTTATTAAATGGACACTGAATAGATGCTAGTAACAGGTTACCACCTGTTTTTACAGCTCTCTCTTTTATTTTGGCCATGATACAGAAAAATGCGTATTTCCTAAGTAGACGTTCCTAATAAGAATTGTTAACTTAGGTAGATCAAATTGGTAGAACACACATAGGGGGTTTTTGCCATTGCCTAAAATTCTGATTTGAGTCAGAAACATTTTAATTCGTAACAAACTCCCAAGAGAAATTATTAGTTAATGCAAAACAATTGAATTAGTTTATGCAAAACTATTTTTATTTAAAAAACATATTTTTAAGAAGCAGAACATTTTACACTAAATAAATATTTTACTATATCCTCAAATTTAAGAATAAATACACAGCAATATAGTTGCTATAAATTCAGTTACGGTAAGACAAATTTTAAGTAATCATTTGATTTCACGGATCACATCTAGCTGATCAAAGGATAGCAAACTTGTTAGATGAAGCAGCAGATATACTGTTTATTTCTTTCTTTGACATCAGAATCATAGAGTTTGACAAGATTCTGCTAACCATTCATCTGCAAAAATTTGATAACTTTAGGAAGCACCATTCAGGTGCTGGATGTCAATTTTGTTCTAGATGCTAAGGTCCCAGTGCATCGAGATCCTTACGCATATGCATAGCTGTAAGGACAGGAGGAAGTCTACTGAAGCCAGAGGATTCGTTATAGTACTAGAATCATACACAGATTTTCCTCTGAAAGGCTTAAATATCTAACGGAATTGATCCTGCGCTGAAGACAAAAATTTTATTTCTTTGTAAGAACAAAAAGATGGGGACTTAGATAGGAAAGGGGGCATTTTGTTGTTTTAAAAGGATATAAATCTTCATGATGCAGGCTAAAGAAGAAGGCTAGGAAGATTAATACTCTCTGGGCAGCATATTCCACTCTTATTATCTACAGGATATCTTGCACCTTGTTCTGAAGCATTTAGCAATGGCTCATGGAACAAGAGATATTTAATGGTCTGATATGGCCTTGCTGCATCGATCACTGTGATACAGCAATCAAAACCAGAGGGTGCGTATGGCCCTATTTGAGCTTTACAAGAGAATTCCACTATGCTAATCTCTAAAACATATCATCAGATTATTCACGTCTCTCCCTTGTGTATTTCCTTACTTAAAAATAAATAAATCAATCAATACAGCCATTATGCAAAATTTCTGAACTTAAGAGAAGTCAATAGTGTTTGTAAGTGCTTGGCAGAACACTGCCTCTGTGTGTATCGGGGTTGCAAACTGTGAGGAGCCCTATTGACCTTTTTCTTTTAATAAACTCATTTTTGGAAAAAACACACACATTCACTTCCTGGAGGAAATATTGGTGCAGCTGAGGTATAGACACTGAAGAGACAACAACAGGAACAAACAATTGAAGTATTTCACTGTCTCGCTTTTTCCTTCAATATTCTTCTACACAAGCATTCTTCTTACTTCTACTTACTTTCTGTTAGGGCTAAATTGTTCAAAAGATGAGTCATCCACTGTACCTTTAAAAAAATCCACATTTTTGCATGAAAAGGATGACCGAACAGAAAAGAAATGGTTGTGTAATTTCTACTTGAACTCTTACATTTGCCTTTAAAAATTCAAGAATTCGCAGCCAAAGTAGGTGTAAGTAGGCAACTTGCATCTAGATTTGAAATTATGACCAGCTTCAGGCTATTCCTTAAAATCTTGAGTACCTATTTCAGTGTACCCATGGCTCTTCCATTCCTCTTTTCACTCCTTGTGAAACTTTTTTCACTTCTCTTTGTTTAGATATTGTTAACAGTTTAAAGTTAGGTCAATATATGAAGAATCTCCACCTGAAAATATGTATCCTTATAAGTTGACTCTCAGGAAACAAGCAACAATTTAAATTACAAGATTAAATGGGTAATAAAAGAGTTTGAGGTTTATAATGGCCAACAAAGCTTCAGTACCCAAATGCCTGACATGAAGGAATCTACTTTTATTAATTGCCTTCAATAAGGAACACAGACATCTCCACTGATTTTAAGAGCTGATATAAACTTTTTTTTTTTTTTTTCATTCTTCAGGATTGACTAAGTTAAGCGGAAATAGATATCCATAAATTTATAACATTCTTGAGAAGAGAGACTATGGAGTGTTTTTTTTTTTTACTACTAAAACTCGAATGTATAGGTTGCAGAGTAGTTTTCCTAAGGGTCACTTTGCATCATCATAATAATAATAATAAGAATCAGAATTAGTATTAGTATTATTTTAAAGCTATTATTAGTATTATTTTTAGTATTAGCATCATTTTAAGGCTAAACGTTAAGAAAGGCTAAACAGGCTAAAAAAAAGGCAAAACAGACTAAGATTGTCCTGGTTGGAAGGATGGAGGAAGTTAATTGGGKAACAAGAATTCATGCTAAAGTCCCAAATTGAGCAGTCACACTGTGAAAAGGGTTTCAAAGAGAAAGCCATCTGCAATGCACCGTTACATGCTTCATTGTCACTACAAAGCTCAGACGTGCTGCTACGTAGTCTCCAACGTTCTTGTAAGCACGCTCTATTAGCAACTTATGAGAGTTTAGTATTTCCTTAGAAAAAGACCTCTTACTCTAATTTGGCAAATAGAAACACCCAGGGGTAGCCCTCCTTCCACTTAATAATTGACAACTTTCCCGATGAATGCACAATCTAGGGTTTTCCTTCCTCTCAGTACAATTTAAAGTCTACAAAGAGCAACATGTGTTTGTCACCATTTTTTCAAGTGAAGAAAGAGGTGATAATCTGAAAAAAATCCACAGATGACTAAACCTGGGTGAAATTCTATAAATGGCAGGAAAACAGCAGGGAACACTTCCACAGGGACTTTGTTATGCAAAGATTATAAAGATCACTATTCTTGCTTAATGATAATCTACAAATAACAATAAGCAATATTGAGAKCTATACAGTCATGGGACACTCCGCCTAACATTAACTATTCGATAGATAAAAACCACTATAGGCCACTGTGAAAACCAGTAAGTTTCTTCTGCTGAATGTTCCCTAAAGGTCATAAAATGGCCAAGTCACTCTGGGTGTGTTATCAACAATACTCAAGTTTTTTCCTTTTAATGTTACCCCAAACTAGGGAGAAACGGGAGGAGCTAAGTAGAAGATCTACTTTTTTACTTTTTCTTCCGAGGGGGTGCTGTGAAGGAGCAGTCTGATGCCAGCAGATGCAAAATCAATTCTTTTTGCCTGTTGTATCCGAGACAGAAGGTTGTAGCTGGAGAACACAGTTCAATTGCTAAATTAATATTCACACTTAGTTCCACATTTCTCTCCCGGAATGAAAAACGTCAGATCATGTGGAGACAGATCTGAGGGGGGAAGCCGACCACTGAAAGGAGAGCTAGAAGAGCTATAGCCATGTTGTGTAGTACAGAGAGTGGAAAGATCACACAATGAAGCACTTTGACTTCTTGCCAGGTATACCCTGTGAAATGAATTTCAAAATAAAGTTTTAAATTACAGACGGCTTTTCCAAGCCTTTGCTGGCATGAGCACTACTGTGGAAAAGCTGTGACACCAGCAATTAGGCATAGCAGAGTCTGAGATATTAAGGGAAACTTGTCGAGCAGAACTTAAAATATCTAAATATTTCTCCTAAATATTCGCCGAAAGAAGAAATAGAAAATGCTTTGGCTCTGCTTGCCTTTAAGTTTGCACCTTCTGGATTTTTTGGGAAAATATTCACAGACATTAGTTCAGAACTTCTATAAACATAATACTGATTCATGTCTAAAAGTATCAGGAACAGGGAGGCTAAAGATAGAATTCTTTKAAAATATAGCATGTGGTGTGCCAGCAACAGAGTCCTACGAATTTTATGTTTGTCCTATCTGTCCAAGCAAAACACATTGTGAGCATCTAACCAAAGCTCCTTGAAACCCTCACTTAATGTTTGCAAGGAATGYAGATGGAGAAGTATTTGCCAAAAGAATTAAGTTGATGAAAAGAAAGCATACACATGTAATGAGTTACAAATAAGGCAAAGTACTTCAGTCCTGTCTGAAATGACCGTTATCCCATATTAGTACTAAGCATTCATGGAAAAAAATCCAAACTAATAATTAACATTTTAAAACGTCACGTAATGTCTGCACAAATGCTAGCAGCACCATCAGAAGTGACAACTGCAATGAAAAGTGTCATATAATTTTTCCAGAAAATGTTGAAAACTGTTAAAGATGTATTGAGTTCCTGGTACTTAATAGAGAATTATGTTTGTCCTAAATATGTATCATTCACCAGCTAATGAGCCTGTTTTAAAGTAGGGCAGAAACAGTTCTATAGTCTTCAACACTGGACTCCAGTGACAAAAATTATTTGGTACCCTTTAACTCCCAACAGAAGACACAGAAGGTATTAAATGTAAATGCAAACAACTGGGCTGGCTCCACAGGGTGAATGAAAAATTGCCATTGGCACAGTTTCAGGCACAATTTATTTTAAAAAATATCATCTTAATGTACAGTACCCCTCTAATGGCTCCACCAAGCAGCTTGTCACTGTCTCCACCTCCTTATTCAGGTCTTCTAGGATAAAGAAGTGGAAAAAAAGGTGTCCAAGCCATGCCCTGGCTAACATGAGGTTAAATTCACATAGTTCCAGTTTGCTGCAGGAACTGTTTCAGCTCTTAGTAAATCTCACAGCACACAGACTTTGCCTTTTACTTCTCCTGCTGGGTCTAGCTAAGGATTGAGCCCCATAGCTGAATTTTGAGATTCCTTAAAGTTTGTGGATCACAAATTGTAACAGATGTCCCTGCTGTGCAGGGAGTTTTGTTTAAAGGTCCATCTGCCTGCAGACTGAAATCTGGGATTCTTTGTTCGCATCCTGCAAAACCAGATCTTTCAGACCAGTCACCATAAAAATGCAGGGATTTTTCTGAGGGGTAAGGAAGATCAATGTGTTGCATATGTTCCTCCCTCTAAAAAGAGGAGTAGTTAAGACCGTCCAAGGTTTGGCAGGACACAATCTTATTTATGACAACGTTGCTTCCACAGAATCGGTTGCCTGCTGCAGGAAGGAAATGAATACATGCACCTATGGCTTTTTGTTTAAACCCCACATATCAGACTTCAGTGCTCTCCACTTCTGGGGGTGTGGGGAGGGACAGAGTCACCTCTGCACAGTTAGATGGAGTACATGGGCCAGGCAGTGGAACACAGGATCCAGACTACGGTCATTTAGAGGAGAAAGACACGGAGACTAGAGCACTGGTATATTTAGCAAAATGATTTAGATATGTTTCCAAAATCAGAGTAAAAGAAGACAGGACGATGAAATGATCGATGAAATCAGAATGGAAGAGAAGTGAGAAACTGTGAAGGAATGAAAATCAGGAGATGGGAAGAGAAAATAACAGAAGGGGACAAGTGAAAAGAGAAGGAAAAAGTATTTACTATGCAATTAGATTTCATGCGGGGAAGCACTCAATTCCTTCCTCTGTACAGCTTACAATACCACTTTTCAGAAGAAATTCTCCACACTCCCCTCAGCGTACGAAGGGGGAGGGCGGGTGGGGGGAAGGGCTTCTTCATCCTCACCAGGCTCTACTGCTTTTTTCCAGGTTCTTCCATTTAGATCACTACAGTTTGGATTTCGGATGAGAAACTTGCAGGAGGGAATGGGATACTTGTGCCTGAGCAGAGCCGACCCCAGCCCTGGGGGCTTTCTGTGTAGGCACTCACGATACCCGGGGGAGAGGAGGCTCCAGTTTCCTTCCTTGGATTCCTCAAGCCCACTTTCAGCCCAGCAACTCTATGTTTCTTTACAGAAGTAGCACCTTAGTGTCTCTACATTCTCCAATCATCACCAGCTTCCAGCGGCCAGCTTSCCTCCTGCTCATCCTCTAATAGCATGGGGATATCTCCTCCTCAAAGTTTCAGTTATCCCATTCGCAGTTCATCTCCTTGGTGGCAGGCAAGCAGGCCCACAAGCTTGAGAAGGGACTGTACAGACAGCCAAGAATTTTTTTTAGTTTTCTAAACAGTCTCAAGTGTTGTCTACGCTTAGGTCAGACCTTCCTAAAAAAGTCCTTATTGCCCTTCCTTTGACTTCTCTACCAYATCATGCATAACCTCTGCTTTGTAGCCAGCTTCCTTCCTCCTGGATCAGGTCCTGCATATGCATCGCATCCAACACAAGCATGCCTCTCTTTCTCTCCCCTGTCCAAGCTGAGGAATGACATACCTCTAGATAGGAAGCAGTGAATGATACAGCAATTTCATAAAATTAACCAGAATTCATAGCTTATGATAATGTCCCCTTACTTGAAACTGGTTGTAAGGGTCCTTGTGTCTTCAATTCTTTACTATTTTAGAATGGTGCATTTTACCTCCACTTAACAGACAAAGGAAGTCAAAGAGTGTATCTTCCAGCTATTTCAGAAAACATTCAGCAACAGGAAATACATTTTTTCAGACACTTATGTAAATGTTTGCCATTGTTTTATAATCTGGCATCCTGTTTGCCAGTTTAGAGGTAATCTATTAGAGCACTTGGAAAACAATCAGTATTAAACACCTGGAAAGGTGGSTATTGCTATTCATCAGCAGAGGATTCTTTTTCAGATATATTTGTATCTTGAAACCTAAGAATGAATTATTTTTATATTTAAATCTTTGTAGAGGCAGAAGGTACTGGTCGTAATAACCACAATGTGGTCACAGCTAGTATCCTCCTATAGAAGTATCACAGGTGTRATATTTTCTGCATAAAGTATTATTTTATTTTTATGGAATACTTTTATATTTTATCGGAAATCAAATGTCCATGTTCTTTTATTACTGGCAGAATTACAAAGAAGAACAGGTCAAGTCTTCAGCATGGCATTCATAGTTTTTCATGTACCAGTGAAATGTTCTGTACCTCCTTTCCAGGTTTATTCTGTCATTTTGTCAGTCATCTATACTGTCCTCTTGTTCACGTTTGAAAGAAATGGAAGTTCTCTAAATTCTTGAAATTTTTCCTCTTTTTTCATATTAGACAATTCAATGTGACTCTTCACATTAGATTCATGTGTATAGTGCTCAAAATTTGTTACAAGACTTCTTACAAGGCCCCATCAGCGGCAGAAATATTCTCTATTATTCTACTTCAAGCATCTAGTTAATCTATTTGCTTTTAACTACTGCTGTTTGCCTAGCAAGATCTTCTACTGCCTATCTGTGACTGCACCTCCTAAACTGACAGCCAAATTGGGCTTGGAGAATTTTTAATGGGCATTCAGTCCTACTGATAGCTAGAGAGCAGTTCAGACCTCTTTCCAAGGAAAGATTCCTCAGGCACAGTGCAATCTTTAATTGTTTCCATAGTCATTCAATGTGTCCAAGATCCAGAAGTTGCAATACAACTCTATTTCCCATTTATACTAGTGGGTGACAGGCATGCTGAAAAACGGTCAGATTTTAAAATAAGGAAATKATTTTTTTTCCCCCCCAAAAATAGAACATGCACACAAAAGCAGACGAAGAGAATGCATGCCGAAAATGAAAATGAATTAGCTCCACTCCACTAAAAGAAACCAACAAATGCTTTTACAACAACAGTGAAAAGCTGACTAGGGTCTGAACTTGCTCTCACTAATGTCAGTAACAGTTTGATTCAATAGGAGCAAAGTAAATCCCATTAGAGCCTTTTATAGAAAAATCCTAATAAAAGCAGACACTACAAAGTAAAGGCCCCGTTCAGCCCTCGCTTACACCATAGCCATTGTAAAGTCACACTATCGTAGCTGGGGTCCGCATTCAGACCTGGAGCGTTCCAGTCCTACGCGCACTGCGTTGCAGAAAGCCAAAAGGAGATGCTGTGTACCGAAATGAGAATTGTAAGTCTCTCCTGGCCATGGATTTAACACGTTATTGTTAGGTTTACATAAGATCTGGCCAGGTCCCAAACGTGCATTCCCCGACACTCATACTGCCTGATTTATGCTGTCTTATTTGGCTGGTAAAAGAATCAAATTGGTGACTGGTTTTGAATGAAGGCAATTAGGGTGGTTGATTGGTTTTGTAATTTGGAGAACACCACTCTAGAGTATAAGTCAATTGTGTAGAACTATCCAGGTCTTTAATCACTGGTTTCCCTGTGCAAAGAGCTGACGCTTTACATCATCTGAAATTTATACCAGTTATAATCAATTCCATTCTCTCCCCATTACCCCCTTATTGCTTCCTCCCCTGCCCTGCACCTGGCAAAAACATGACATTTTACCAGAGAAAAAGTTAACTATAGTGTGGCCAATTATATTTCAAAGGTGTATCCAAATTTACTTTACAGGGTCAACTGAGTATGTGGGGGTAATTATCTTTACAGAGCATCGGACAGCTGTTGTGATATAGTGGTCCAACAGTTCTTGCTAGAAATCTGTCAGGAAGCACTTGTTTAAATTTGAATAAGGTTAAACAACAGACTTCTGTCCACAAATCCTGGAAAGCAACATCATCAACAAAGACACCAATTTTATGTAAGTCTCTTGGGTCCCTCTTGAAAGACTGGAAATTCTCAATTCAAAGAGTTTTCTTTCTGAATGGATCCTAAAATAGGAAGATCTGCAGGTATAACACACAAAAATTAAGCCAAGCACAGGACAGGAAATCATATATAATTTGCCTATGTATAGTAACTATATATCTTTATGAAACACAGTTTCTTACTTAAACATATAGGCTCCAGAAATTCCAAAGCTGAGAAATAAAATTTCACTCAAGACTTGATACAAACAATTTTTTATTTTCAACAGTGGACAGGAACTGAAGTGTACATTCATGGGATAAACATGTAAAAAAAAATCCTGAAGAGTTACATAATATTTAATTGGCTTCTAGGCAACATCTTCTGTTCCCTCACCGCAGTCTGCATTTCTGGCATTCATTCAGAACAAGGCTGTGTTTTGCACAATGGCTTTTGGATCACTAAGTCCCAAACTTTTGGGCCAATGGTCCACTGATGGTCTTCACCACTGATCACTGACCACCATGAAATTATACCAAACATTTAACTGAAATGTCAGTACATCTATACAAYGCTATAAGCAGATGTGAAATCCTGAATTCCACTTCTCAGCAAGGGTGTATAATAAATACTCTGTGCTTCACTGAAGGCTGCCGTGAAACCTCTGGTCAGCTCAGAACAGGTGAGGCAACTTCAGGGCTTTCTATAATGTGCCGTATCTTCACACTCCTCATTGAAAGTCCTTGCTATAGCTGAACCCTGAAGCCCTGTGTAAACTGACCACCACTGACAAATCACAGTCTGGAGATCCAAAAGTTATATTAGTAGTTAATTAAGTAACTAATTAAGTTATGTTAGTAGTTAATAACATGTAGGGTTATGTATCTTTGTACTCCATGTATACACCCTTAATTTATTAYGGTCCTGTGATAGTCCTAAGATTTTAATAAAGTCTGCCAAATAGAAGGAAACTCTGGTTCCCACACTCAAGTAAGTAGCAAATCTTACTGATTATAAGGCAGTAATAAAACCATGTCAAAAGGTTTGTACAGCATGGAGTAGATGATGTAATTGTTAGCTACATTCAATACTACTTACAGTAAGCAAATTCCATAGCAATTGAAATGATCCTATTCCTTGAAATAAAATATAGAGGAAAGAAGAAAAGCTTTGGATTACTGTTTTGTTTCACCACTTCTAAGCAACAAGGAATAACTGAAAATTCATTATCGTACTGGGAATRTTGGTCCTCTGGTACTGTAAACAACTGCGACGTTGCTGCGCAATTTAAATACCCAATCTTCTCATTCCACCTCACCAGAACACTGCACATGCYATGTTCGAGAAGACTGCTAAATTTGAACTTGACTTACTTTAAAGTAGCTGCCTACCTAATAACATTCACACCCAACWCTACACATAGAAGGACTTATTTAGACAAAAAATTGGTTTTACCACTCCAGCCATTCTGAAATTGCGCAGCACATATTTGTAATAACCCCTAGGAGCATTCTGGGTAAAAAACCACAGACTGGCCAGATGCTTTGATGGAGTTTTTCCTCCTAGGTGACCAGGCCCAATGGAGAAAGGGTGAGGAGTCACATCTCTGACAGCTCCCCAGATCACTGTTCATGCCTCTGCGATGTTACAGGGCAGTGCGTGGAGTCGGCAGACCAGCATTTCAAGCACGTAGCAGATTAATTTCTATCTAAAAAAAATCCCAAAACTGACTTCAGCACTTTGTTGTGCTCATCACATCGAACTTAAAGAAGAATGCTTACAGTGCCAAGCTAGGTTTCCTGGGGCTTGCTGTCAAGGACAGAAGGTGCCACTTCCTCCAAGGACGAAGGCACAAATGAGTAAAAGTCAGCTGTGACCATGCCTCAGCGACCTGGTTGCAGCGTATTAGCCCTGTATGAGAAAGCCTGAATTATTTCTCCTCTTGTGTTCATGACGCAAGTCTGAAAGGACACACAGAATATTTGTGACTGAAGTTGCATGTCTACAACACAACTGTGCTTTGCTGCCTTCTGATAGCTAGAGAGTAGACTCAGGAACTCAGCTCCCAGCTAGAAAAAGGAAGTGAGAACAAATACAAAAACTGCTGTCCTGGGACCGGGGATTCACATCTTCAGCAACCCACAGATGATGAAGCTACATCAGGGTCCAACAGTGAAGCAGAGGAAGGTACAGGACCTTCCAGTGATCCCCCATTTTGCAACGTGTGGTTCAGGTGTTTGTAGAAACAAAGGAAGAACCAGGAGCTCCAGATGCAGACAAATTGGTGACAGACTACAGGCCGTGCCATGTGCCTTGCCAAGCTAACAGAGGCAGGGCAGAACAGGGTTATTTCCAAAACTGCCTCCAGACACAAGGAAATGAAGGCATAGCCTCAAATCAAAGGCCCCCGTGATACCAGCCAGAAGCACAACCCGGGGCAAACCAAGGAGCATCGAGCAACAGCCGGCAGGAGAAGAGAAATTCTTCCTCATGATTAGTGGCACTTTCACCATTGTATCTCTCTTGCAGTGAAGTGGGCTTATAAGAAAGATGGGGACAAACTTTTTAGCAGGGGCTGTTGCGACAGGACAAGGGGGAATAGTTTTAAACTAAAAGAGGGCAGATTTAAACTAGATATAAGGAACAAAGTTTTTACAATGAGGGTGCTGAAACACTGGCACAGGTTGCCCAGAGAGGTGCTAGATGCCCCATCCCTGGAAACATTCACGGTCAGGTTGGACGGGGCTCTGAGCAACCTGATCTAGTCGAAGGTGTCCCTGCCCATGGCTAGATGACCTTTAAAAGTCCCTTCCAACCCAAACTATTCTATGATTCTGATTCTATCTGAAAGRGATGGTGGCAGAAAAGCTTCACATCCCTCCCTCAGCAGCAGGGAGGCTGGCTTCAAATGAGTCAGGAGATTAAGGGATCCCATCCTTTGGGGGGGACAAAGGAGGAAATAATTTGCCAGAAGCCCCTTGGGCTAAAATCCTTTCTACAAGACTCTGTTTGGGGCAACAGCAATTAAAAAATATTAGGAGTACAAAAGGATGCTGGAGAGTAGAGCGGGGGGTAAGAGAGGGTACAAGTCCTCCTCCTAAGGGCACCGGCCTCCCCGAGACCACAGGCTGAGCTGCGTGCAGAGCTCTAGGCTACTAAGCTAAAGGGTCTRAATAACATCTGGATACAGGTATAGCTATAGGAATCGTTCTTTTAAAGCACATGACATTGTGACTCACAAAAAGGTAGCAAATGGGTATTTCATCGTAGCACTGCCCACTTCTCACTGAAAAATCAGACCCCCAGGAGTTGGGAGATTTAGAAAAGAGCAATCCAGCACACTTGAAGCTGACTTTCGAACTCCCCTCTGGCCCTCCCGAACCAGGTGCAGAAGAGAGAAGACATTAGCTTTTCAGCCCACAGTTATGCTCACAAACACTCTCCATGCCCCCTGCTGCTCAAATTTAGATTTACCTTCAGGCAAAAAAGCCATCATCCCATTTCTTAATAATATGAAGAATTTTCTTGACTGCTCTGTTAGCTGCTCCCTGGAATCCCTAAGAGCCACACATTTCTTTACAGAGCAGTGGGAAGCAGGGAGAGGAGGAGAAAAACTGCTGCCAACTGATTCTAATAAGAGAACTGCTGATTAAAAAAGAATTTTAAAAAAGCAGCAACTAAAAGTGCCATAGCTGCGCCAGGCACCAGAATTTTCAGATATTTTCCCCAAATCCCAGCTCCCAGGCACCAGGATTCTGCCCGCATATCTAACAGCAAGGGTGGGTTCATGTTGTCAACTCCGAAGCCCTCACTAGAGATATTTCCCAGTCTGGCCCCAAAAAGCCTCCTAACAAGTGAGCTTCGTGCACCCCTGCAAGGTGCCAAAACCACACAATGACTTCACAGGAGACGGCTAAAAGGTTCCTCTTGAAATAGGAGCATAAGGACTCCCCTAAGAGACACAGGAGAAAGCTGACTTGCAAATGTTTAAGAAGCTTGTCAATACACAACTGACTGATTTTGATTGATTTAATGGAAGTGGTCTGTAGTGCTGAGGGGGTATTTACAAAAGCAGAGTTTAATCTAGTGAGACTGTGTTCCCACCAGAGCCAATGAATAGACATAGGCTTGCCCTGGGCAATGTAGAGAATGAAGTCACGCTAAAGACTGTCTTTGTGAAATGTTCCACTGTTTCCCACCATGCACTGAACAACCATTTGCTGACATGGACAATTTCATGTACCATGCACCCTTTTTGGAAGCACTTATATGATAATCTCAAGAACAATTAACATAGAATGATTCCAACTAATTAGAATAATGAATACACCAAAGAGGTCAACTGTAAAGGATTCTCATTTCTCCACCAGCTAATCTGCAAAGAACAAACAAGGAGGAAGTACTAGAAACCATTGTTAAAGGTGAGTTTTCTGAGCAGAAAAGACCGGTAAGCCTCCCGACCCAAACAGATTAATGGAACGTACTAGAGATACAAAGAAGAAAAAGAATGTGAAGACTAAGCAGAATGAAAACAAGCTTTGGGGACCCTGGATAAAACTGATCAAGACCATCTTCAAGTAAGGCCAGAAGATTTTTTGGATGCACCTCGCATCATGTAAGATGTGTGACTACCCATAAGCACATAAGTGTTAAGGTCCTGTAAAAAAATACTCATCTTAGTGGCTCCTACTACAATAAACCTACTTGTTTTAGACATTCTAGATATTCTATAGATTACTGAAAAAGTTGCAATTCAAAATGAAAGCATGAAAATGCTGTTAGTAACGTGCAAATGGCATATGCCCTGTATTGGACAGTTTTAGCAAAAGATTGTCTTCTGAAGGCTGCCAGGGTCTTGAACAATTCATACACTCCGTTAGTTCTTGAAATAGGGAAAATTGCCTAATTCTTTTTGAAAAACAATACAAATATACTTCTGAGAATGAAAAAAATTTCAAAAGTCTGTCAATCATACAGACTAATATTATTCTAGATAACCAAATATTGGCAGAAGTCTTGGCAAACTGACTCTACTCTTACTACTACCAGATCGCTTGGGCTAACCTGGCTTCATTCCACAGGCAGGCGCAATTCCAAATATTTGGTGAGCACTACACATTATTCTTCACTTAAAAATTATTGATACAATCCTTATTTGATATTAGCTGTAGAAAAAATAGCCCATAAGTATTCCTCTAGACTTTTTCTATTTTTAACACAGGAGAAATTCAATTTCATTCAGTCTTACAATCTCTATCAAGGAAGTCTACAATTCTCACTATGCCTTCCTCAATTGAAATAGCTCTTGATTAGAGATCCTACCCTAAAAAAGCATTATAAAGCAAGCATATCTTTGGTCACTTCMTCTGTTCATTCTACACATTCAGCTCTCTTCAACAAGTATCTTTGAGTCTCATGGGTTTCAGAGCATTGCTATCCATGCTTATAGAAAGAAAAGAAAAATCCTTTCATATTAACATCCTTCTTTCTTATAATCAAGTGCAAGCCTCTATTCAGTGCCTTAAAAACCCGCAGAGTCCATTGTACCCGGTTTTCATGTAAATGTGGCCAGTCAGAGTTCATGTTCATAAGCAGCCAGATTTGGTAATTTTCCATGCTGCATTTCCTATCCAAGAGCCTAAACAACATAACTAGCCTATCCCTGCYGCTTAATCTCTTGTATTAAGACTGGCTGACACAATAAAAATTGAAAGGACCTTCTCTGTATGACTCTTCTCCAACATATAATTACAAGTCTTCTTATCTACTTGATCCATAGCAGARTTCATGCACAGTTATGCCAGGAAAAGATCTTGTTTGCTTGCTCAAGCCCTGATACAGAAAACTAACCATAACAGGAASTAGTAGCCAAGGCAGCAAAAGAAAGCATGTACTTTGATTATTCCTGATCGCAGCCTGATATCCCAGCTAACACTGCTGAAATGGGGTTTCCCTGAATCAAGGTTTGCCAGGGTGGTCAAAGCGCTGCCCTTGGTATCCTTCTGCTGACTTTGCTCTGTCAAATCCTAGGGCTGCACGTTTGGATGTTACTACTTCCAGCCTTCAACGGCTGCCACCGGCTTTGTCAGAAACAACCTGCCGGTACGGCAACTGAGCAAGAAGCTCCATGATTCAGGAAGAAATAGGTAATGGAAACATCTAACAGAATAAACCAAATAAGCCCGTATCTCTGTGACCGTCTCTTTCAGGTGCGGATGCTTGTGAGCGATCATTGCAAGCTCTAAACTGCCTGAAATTCAAATCTGAAAATTGCTCTGAAGAAAACTTAGTGGGAACGAGGCAGGTACCTCTCTTGACTCCGAAGGCAAACATTTCAGAGAGCTTATCCATTTCATTCAATTCACCTCAACAGTAGAGATGCTCAAAAAGTGCTTATTAATCAGTTTATTAGACTATGCCTGGATTACGGAGCCAGCATTATATAGATCAATTCTGGCTATCAATTCTACGTTTCATTAGGTTCCAAGCAGACTGTCATTTAAGGGAAACACACTCAAGGGAAGTTACTTGTGAGAGCAACTCCCTGCCACGGGGTCACATCAGGGTGCAGAAGACATCCTCAAACCTTCAGACACAACAGGGTACAACCAGAGAACTCTGCAGCCAGCAAGACAGCYGAAACCCAGACTCATTTATCATTACCAAAATAAAACCTGTGTGAACTAAGGGATTCATATATAAATATCACAAAAAATAAACTAGCAGATAACTTCTCTGATTCCTAAAGCTACCAAATCAACACCAACACTAACCATCTGGCCAAAATACTATTTGGAGCAGGAAGGACAATGAAGGAAAGGTTATTATTTTAATAAATATTATCAATATGCAAGAAGACAGACAAAACTAAGCACTCATTAATAGCAAGCAATGCCTCAGAACACACTTTTTTTTTCTTGGCAAACACCAAATGCAGAATTCTTTAGTTCTCCTTTTCCTTTATGCTGAATGCAATACAAATAAAAATGAATATTTATTAGTAAAATTGCTTGAAGGCCTTTCCTCCTTCAGCCCTCTTACACACACTTATTTTTTTATTCCTCGTCCAGCTCAACTCATCTCATGTTTTTGCTATCAATTATCAAATAAAGAAAACACAATGAGTAAAAGGAAGGGAGAGAATTTTTTTGAAAAATTAAAAAGCGAAAGAAGAAATTTTGTCGGAAGAAACAGCAAGAGGAACAGAATGAAAATAAGTTTGGACTGCAGGAATAGGAAACAAGAAAAAATGTTTTCACTTCTGAATTAGATAGTTCCTCCTCTTTCTTGCTATTTCCTTGACTCAAGCATTTTCACTAGATAATCTGCTTCACCCTGAAGTGTTTTTCAAGGGAGCAGACTCCAAAGTCTTTTTTTACTGCAGAAAATTCAACTAAAATGGACTTGCATTACTAGCATTATTAGTCCAGTTTCATTTATTTACACTCAGAGAAATTCCAGGGTCATGTTTCAGAGATTGCCACATAAGAGTAGAGAGGAGAACAAGGCTCRATGACTCTCCCCCGATGCTTGCACTGGCTCATCCAGTGATTTCTAGGCAGCGAGTGGCTGGAGTGCAATGTGATAATATTACGTAAGGACCTCATCGGGCAGCGAGAAAACAAGTTGTTTTTAAAGGACGTTGATATCATTAAGGATTTTACTAGGGATTATGTTACTGCAGCAAAAATTGCTCAATTGTTCCATCTTTCCCATCTTTATCAGTTCCCCTGTCCTATGAACTCTAGCTGCGAAAGAAGCATCTGTAATCCTGAAGGGAAGGAATAAACACAGACTGCATTGGCTCTGATCCTTCCCAAATTCAGATTTAGTGACCTTGCTGATCTTCCTGGGTTAGTCCTAGCTTCCTTCAAGGCCTGAGAAGCAAGGAAAGGAAAGGCTCGTTTCAGGCAAGTTCAATATGACATTGAAAAAGCGTAACATTTTAATTGAGAGATGGTGTAAAAACAACTGTATACTATTAATGACATCAATATTAGCTCAATGTGACAAATTTTCATGAAAAAAACTATTTAAAAACCAGCCTTCTTTCTAAAAATGGAATTGTTGATAAAGAAAAAAATCACTTCCTTATTAAGTATTTATAATTATATTTATCTTTTCAATATTTTTAATAATAATAAAAATAATGTTATCAAGAGAGTCCTTAGAGCAAAAAACATGAAAAATTTTGCAAAACAGGAAAAAAAACAGGTTGCAAACCATAAAACAGAAATTATTGTAATGTTTAGCAAAATGGTATTCTTACATTAATTTGCATTAAATAATGTGATTTGATATGTGGACACAGATAATGTGAATTTATAATTTCTGCTTTATAAACTATATAGTAACTAGTAGTCTTGGTATAACCTCGTGTCACAGATGCTGAACTCATGAGGCTACTCTTCAACACCTCTTCTTGCCACCTGCAGCAACTGTTCCTTAAGAGCAGAAAAGCTCCTTGCTTGCAGCTCACTTTGTACCATGAACACAATGATGGGACTAAGCACTAGATACAGCAATACCTAACAATGTGACCTACATTACCTATCAATTACTATTAAATTAATTAATAATGAATACACTAATTATCTAACAAAGCTCTTTGCAACTCATTAGTGCAATATATTCTTATGGGTTTGACTTAAAAGCACTTCTGACACTGCTTGTGCTCCTCCTCAGCTGGAAACAGCCCCACTCAATAGTGGAGGGGTTTGGGGTTTGTTGATTTTTTTTTAAACTAGTTACTAGACCTAAGTGATGGGACCTTGCTATCGTTATTTCATTTATGTGCAAAACATACAATGTCCTTTCAGGGAATTTAATGAACCATGCAGAAAGAAGAAAAGAAATATATCAAAGGAGTTAGTGACCCTTGCCCCAGATGTAAATTGTAAAGCCTTTCCAGTATTTTTGCTGAAGCATCTTTCTATATTTGCTCTGTATTTATGTTGGAAGTCGAGTTGTTATGACAAAAAAAATTTGATGTACAACTTGGGAAAGCTGATCAAGGAGTCAAATGTCCACAGGTTTAGAGGATGATGTAATTGATACAAGAGGTATAGAGCACGCAGTTTGTATTGGTGTAGCTTGAGTCCTTTGATGCTTTGTTGTTTATTTACAGCAGATTGGAAAGCTCTTCTCCATTTGAACCAACAACCGACCCACTGGAGATCCCACGTGAAGGTCAGATGCCACTTGCAAGAGAACTTCAGAGGGTTCCATCATCCTTCTCCTCCTTTTGCAGGAAATACCTTCAACACACTTTCAACAGAAAGAAGACTACTCATCATTCCAACCCAGAGCTCTGGAGCCAAAATACTGGAATTTAGGAGAAGCCTGGATCCAGATTTTGCCAGTCCTTCTCCAATTTGTCATTCTTCACCGCAAGCAGGAATAAATTGGGCAACTATAACATCAACTATTTGGCTAATTTTATTTTTCAAGTATTTAAGCCCCATTGCTGAATCAAAAAGGTAGCTGTTTTTCTTAGGACAATCTCCGTAATACCCTGGTAGCCAGCTTGTGCAAATAGCATATTTCTGCTGATCTAGGTAGAATAGTTTTAAGTGAAAATAGATCAGAAAACAGCAGTTTTGATTTACTCGAGCTGAGAATTTGAATTTAAACAGTAATTTAGAGGTAGTTTTCTTCGTTTTTGTTACCTGTACTTATTTCCCTGCCGTTATTTGTGGAACAACCTACCAATATTAAAAGGTTGTATTTTCAAATTAAATTCCGGGGTTTCCTTCAATAAAATTGCCTATACTTATTGCCAATTTTTTGGGGAAAGAAATGTTTCACATATAGCAATCATTTTATAAAATGAAAACACTTCTTCAGCATTGTACTTTGTCAAGAGACCAAATGCAACAATAGAACCAGACTGGAGGAAAAACTTTCATTACAGGCAGAAAAATATTAGTCCGAAATTATATTAATCAAATCTAAACCTCATAGAACCATGAGAGGACTCTTCAAGTAACAAAAACATTGCCTTAATTTATGTTAATGTGCTATAAAATGCAGAGACATGCTGAAGAACCCAACAAGTTTGACTCTCTCATTTTCACTCTGACTGATACAATGATTTGGATAAATGGAGCTGTTATCTCCCCACAGGAAAAATCAGATACTTTGTTGGTAACAGGAAGAGTGTAGAAGAGGAGGCAGGACACAGCCGCTCTCCTCATACCTCAGTAGTCGGGATCATCCATGTTTAAACAAAACAAAATGGGGGAAAAAAAAAACAAACCCAAAAACAAAACCTATTTTTCTATTCAAAATCTGGATTTTTATGTGGCATTAAATGGGAATTCTCTCCCTTCTTATAAGTCATCAAAAGCTAGGTGCTGTTGAGAAGTGTCTGGTTTTGGGGCAGAAATAAAGAAATCGGTATCAGCAACACTTCACTCTTCAGAAAGGTTCAGATCATCATCAGGGTTATTAGAGTAAAGGATACATAGAAAAGTGGGGAATGAGGTAGCAGTTTTTAACAGTTTTTAACGAGCTCCACTACGGGAAAGTGGGTGGCTCCTTCGTGCCAAACCACAATTCTGTCACTGGCAAATAGCAGCACCTTGGGACCGTCCTTTCCGAGCTCAGTGACACAGGGGCCCCCAGGGTGRAGGGGCTGAGCCCTGGACTAGAAAGAGAGATGGCCTCCAGAGTGACAGAACATTATAAATTATTTAAGAAAGGATATTAAACAAACAGAAAGGGCCCTGTTATGCTCTGCTGCAACCACATTTGAAATAGTGCGTGGCTGTCTGGGGCACCTCATCTCATGATAACCTTATACACGAACTAGAAGAGTTACAGGAGGAGGCAACAAAAGCAATCAGAGGTGTGAAACAGCTTCCACCTTGGGAAAGAGACAACACCTGGAGAACAGGGCAATAAAGGTCTATTCAAGAAAACACAAGTGATGTGGAGAAGTGGCAAGGAATACAAGGATGAGGAGCTGCCCAAAGCAGCTACTCAGTAGACTTAAAGCCAACAGAAGAAAGAGCTTTTTCAGGAAATGCCCAGTTAAGCTGTACAGCTCACAGTCACCAGATGCTTTGGTAGCCAGAAGTATAGACAGCTTCAAAATAGATCATGGAGGACAGATCCAGTGGTCACTGTGAAGGCTAATGGGCTGGATGCAACCTTGATCTCAGAGCCATTGAGCCATTTATCGCCAGGAACTGGGGAAGTAAGCAGCACAGCAGGACTGCTCTTGACCAGTGCTTTTCATATTCAATACATATTCGAGCTTATATATGCAATAGCACTGTATTTCCATGAGAACTTCTACCTGGCTCTTTCCCAGCAAAATTTCATCAAAAAAGGTATGTTCCCATAAACGCTTTGGTTTTGACAAAACTGGCTCTTTCCACCTAGGGAAAATAAATAAATAAGAAAATCCAACCGGTTCTTACACTCCATGTAACTGAACACCCAGCGGCAATTTTATTCTGAGCTGCTTTAAACCTGGAAATGTTCCAGTCAAACCAATGAAGATACTGCAGAGTTCATAAAAGCAGCCGCCCACTGAGTCGCTGTGTGTATGGGAGCTGTGTATAAGGTGAGCACTCAATTATGTCTGCTGCTTACCAAAATGCATTGCATTTTGAGTTGATAATTTTAAATAACGAGAAGGAATGTACAGCCTTTATTTAAATAGATTTTTAAAAGAAATTGAATCCAAATTACTAAAAAATGGAAGTCATCCTCTTTCCTTGCCTTACTTTTTCCCTCTGACACAATGGCAAAACAAACACAACCAAAGAAAGAAAATATAATATATATGAATTCTCTTTCATCGTTTTACACAAAGTAGTTTAAGTACTATTTCCAGTGCTGTTGTCAGCCATGACAGGGATGACCTGCTTTATTAGAAACAGAGGGAGCTTGCTGACTGAAGGCAAAGGGTTCTAGAAATACTAACTACATTTACAAAAAAAAAAAGGTCCTTAATCTGCTGGTGCTTACACATGGTGATATTCCAGCAAACAGCTCTATGTATGTTTAAGTCACCGTGCATAAACTTGAATATGTACTTGTTTGATCCATTAGGGAATAATAATAATAATAGTAATAATAATAATAGCAGCAAATAAAAGAAAGTAAAGTTTTAGAAAAAGTTCTTTACAAAGGGAGAAGAAAACAGCAAAAAGTGTCCTTTAAAAATTCAGATGCCACAGGGGAAAAAAGCCCGCCTCTCTCCACTTGGAACAATTCCAAAATCAGAGGAGAAGGAATGAAGGAGTTAGAACAAGGAAAGTTCACCTCAGAGCACAAATCAAGCAATCACTTCTTTGGAGCACAGTTATTTTTGAAGGTACCATATCGTTTTTGTTAATATTAAAGGGTTCTTAAGATCAAAATCTAAGATTTTTAAAGATGTTAAATCTTATTTTTAAAAAGTCTTATTTCAAAAGTGACTCATCACCTCACTGAACTGAAATACAGATCTGTGTTAAAGATCAAAGAAGACACATCGCAATCCAAATATAATTTAAACTTGCAGTTTGTCAGGGTACCACCTTACAGATATCAGCATGGTTTTTGCAAAACTGTTAGCAGTTCTTCCCTCAGTGTGCACCAYGGTAGGATCAGCAAGAACGTCAATGTTAGAGAACATGCTCAACTGCATACCAAGTCCTCTTCATATTTTTTGTTCTTTGCACATAATTTTTAAGGCATTAAAAATAAGACCAGAAAGCAATATTGAAGGCAAAATACCTTGCCTTGCTCTTGAAAATATCCCTGCTTTTATGCAAGAAAAATGCCACAAAAATTAGAGAAACTGTAGGAAAAAATATCCCATATTTTTCAGAGAAAAATGCTAATTTCCATTCCCAGTTGTGTTGAGGCAGTGCCAATGATTGGCTCCATATGTTTCAGCAATTGGAGCCATATTAACATTCTTACAGTTCTTTTGCTTTCACATGCTTTGTCTTGGTTACATTATGCAAACCTGGGAAATCTAGCATTTCTCAACACCCTCCTCCCCAAAGAAAGACCGATTCTGTTTCCTGGCTACAGTGGTTTCTCTACCCCACTCGCAACAACGGTGATTTCTCCAGACAATGCAAGGAGGTAGAAGGAAGCCCATATTTGGCTTCCAAAATATGTTCATTTTTGGGGAAATTATGGTTGACTGCATAGCAACATGCAAAGATCACTTTTAAAGGAAGAGCATCCTTGCTTCTTGTTACAGCAAAATGTTAATAGATTCTGCTTGTATTTTTCCTTGAAAAAAAGACGAGCAGAAGTATTCATCCTGATCCAGTGACAAACTAGCAGTAAAATACTAGTTGGGCTGAGACAAAGCAGACTAACTTAATAGCTGTAATTTTCATCAGTACTGGAATACGAGTGGTAGGATGGAAAAATCACTTTCCAATGCATAACACTGGCAAATGTATTTTTCCAAGACAACCTGTTTTTCTAATGCCGTTGACCACAAAGCCATTCAAATGCACGGTTTTCTTCGGAGGAAGGTAGATCTGCTTAAGATGAGTAACACTACCACAACATGAATTTTACGCAGATGGTTCAAAAAGGTTTATTCTTCATCATAAAAAGTACTGGACAATACCAGCTGTGAAAGAATTCAATACTTCTCTTTCAAACAATACTACTAAAAGTCAGTGAGTCAAATCACTAATCTTTTGCCCCATTAAAACACCTATTGAAGTTAGTGCAGGGAGCAGGGAAGTAAGTAAGAGCAGARCATTGAAGAGAGGAAATATTGGTTTCTTCGATTTTACTGTGTAGCTGCTTATAGGGTGGCAGATCATATCCCCACTCCTAACTAAAAGATGAAACACCATCATAAAACAGGCTGGCATGAAACAAGTGCTTGTGGTCTTGCTGGTGTAGGGTTTTTTAATTTTAAAATCTGACAAAAACCAAATCTGATTCTGACTGCCATTAACTTAAAACAAAAATTCTTGTGTGGCTTCCAACCAGCAATTTCACAAACCAGAGCTTTGAAGTGCCACCTAACCAGCAATAAAGGGGGCGTCTATGCTATGGAAACATAGGGGAATTCAGAAAATTCCTTTCAAGGACTGTGGAATTTTTAGGACTGTGCTCAATTTAGAAATACCAAGCATTTTCAAAGAAGTAAAGAGGAGAAAGGAAAATTTAAAAAATCTCCTCAAACTGAAAGCAAAAACTTTCTCCTAGCCAAACCACAGATTATAGATAGGCTTTCTGACAGGCATTTTAAGGTATTTAAAGAACTTAACTAATGAATCTCTCAAGCCGTTGGTGACTGAGATCTTGCTGCAGCAAAGCCTTTAAAGCATCTACTTATATGCAAGTCAACTGGAGCRAGTGAGTTTTGAGCATGCATCAAAGATTACCCAGGTTATAAAGTCATGAGGATATGCCAAAGGAAAAAAGTAAAGCAAATGACAATTAATCAGATTATATTTATGAAACACACACATTCAAGTCTAAATTAATTTCTTTACAAAACAATGCAGAGAATAGTCAGACAAGGGGAAGAAAACCACCCTAAAATTATGAAGGAAAATAACTGACAGCTCCAGGCAGCTGTATCACTGAGGAAGAAATCATAACAATCACTCTTATATTTGACAGTTCTTCTTCCCCCCCGCCTCCAAAATGTGATGAYGGGAACTCGGCAGACATAACAGATTTGGATTTTAGTGCCACATTTGTCAAATGCCATTGTGAAATCTTACAAAACTATTAGAGTTCTGTTGGATGTAAATAGTGCCACGCAGACTCTTCTCAACAAAAGGCACCTGGATTAAAATCAAAATCGAGATTGTGCAGAAGCATTAAACAATGCTGGCAAACTGAATGACCACAGTCTATGCAAAACACATCATCCCCTGCAAACTTGTTTTGCAGACAAATATTCCTTGCTGTCAGGTTATTGTACTGAATCAGGTATGAAATCTCCACTACCTCTAATTTCTAAAATCCCRTAGTCTATCATTTGTAATAGAGATTTCATCTGAGAGTTGTGTGCAAATCCTTTTTCATGTAGAGCTCCCATATAGTTGAAATTATTTTCAAAAGATTAAGTATTGAATCTGCATTAAGAAAATCCATAATATGAATACAAACAGAAATATTTACCTTCAGCAAAGATACTTTGTAGTTTTAGAAGATCTGATGAGCATGAGCTATATTTTGCCCGACCATTCTCATTTTACAGTGGGGAAACGGGGGCAGAGCAAGTTTGAGCAACTTGTTATGGAGCTGCATGACCTTGAGGAGGGAGAACAGGACCTAATCCTCAACCCCCAAGGCCCTCAATCTAAGCTCGGACTACAGTGCTTCCCAGTGCCTTACTCTTTCGGTTATGCAGTTGACATGAAGACAGACACACAAACCAGGCAACCTTTGGCCACTTACATACAGGATGCAGTGGTGTTACCATTTGCCTCTTAGGTCTTTGGAGATCTTTGTTGAATCTCCTTATCTCTCACTTACAGTAGCCAAACAAGTTAATAGAGGTCCTGCTCTACACCAATACCTTCTCAGCAGATCCCTCAATCACTCTGGAGATGATGGAGAAGAACAGAGTCACATGATGCTATTTTAACCAGACAGTTCTACGTCACGGGGAAAGGGAGTCAGTTTTCTTCCTTTTATTTACATATTTGCCTGCAGGGGGGCTGTGAGTATCCTTGAATGGGCCCAAGACAGTAAGGCAGGCCCTGAAGTATAAAGAAGCAGAAAGTAGCAACACCTCCCACAGTAGCAGAAGCATCAGCAGCAGGTAAGCAGAAATGGAAGTTGGATTAGCAGTGTTCAGCAGAAAGTTTCAGCAGCAGTCACCAACTGGCTCTTCTCTCAGGATGACATCCCAACAGGGCGTACCCATTTTTCTCCTGTGTCCAGTGGCATATTTATAAGCTGCAGAACAAGGACAAGTGACCATTATGCACAGGGATTCACACACCAACCTTAAAAAGGTGACAAGTAGGCTCTTCCACATGATCACACCCACAGACATTACTTGGCAAAATGGATAATGAAGTAAAGCAACTGGGTGACAGTAAATAACTGGTAAGGTGAACTCAGAGTCTTTATTTTGCAAACAGTACTGCATGCCATTAATTACGGGCAAGGTGAAACGAGGGCATACCTCCAGGGAGGATACTTGGAGAAGCAGAACACGACGGCGCCAGAACACTTTTCTCCAGCAAAAGGAGGATGCACAGGAGGGAGGTACAAAATGCTCAGACAGGAACCTTAATACTGCCTGAAACACTTAGCTCRTCAATAAATTTGTCTGCCTAACATGTGCACGTGATCAAAAGCAAATATCCTGAGAAACAGCGGGCTTCACTACTTTCAGCACAGATGTAAAAAATGTCTGTGTATTTCTGTATGAAACAAGCAAATGAACAATAAAACCCCTGTTCTGTGTTTGTAAGAGGCCAACTGTCTTTAATATGAAGGACAATAGCATGGTTTTTAGCTTTTGCAGGGTTTTTTATTTATTTTCTTATCACCGTTGTTGATAGCAGTATCAGTTTTGTTTATATTTTTAAATTAACAAATAATCACCCTGTTTCAGAAATTTGCAAGAAAAGGACTCCTAGTCGAGCGTGGGGAGACAGCTGTGTTTACAACAATGTCATCAGTACTTTTCTGTCAGTAACTAACAGATCTCTTCAAGACTCAGCGGTCTGGTGGTCCGGACACGCTATGGCGAGAACTAAGCCATGAAAGGCCAAGCCCAAAKACGTTATTCATCTGCCTGGGCTCCGTAGAGACCTGCCAGAATAGAGCCACGCTGCATTTCCAGGGTACAGCTCCAGGGGAAGGGCTCTCGTAGATGACAAATTAAGCTATCACAGCAGGGGATCAGAGTGACAGCAGGGAGATGGCCTTTCTGTGGGAGCAGCAGCTTTGGGAGTGGGTCCAGCTTTTTGGTATCAAACCAGCCTGACTTCCCTAATGGGCAACGTGGAGAGTGGAGAGATTCCCCTTGCCATGACTCCCTTCTGTGTGGTTCACCCCGAGCAGAGATAATCTGGCCAGAGTTACCATGAAGAAGCCAATTCAAAAAGCAAATGCTGTATTCTGGTCTGCACATGTGAATATTAATGATCTCTGACCGACAATTGCCTCTTAATGCCAATGTAAGAGGAGCATGCGGTGTTGTTGTCAGGCTGATACAACACGCAGCTTCAATTTCCAAACTGGGGTTGCTGAGCAAATGATCAATTTCATACACTCCCACAGGAAGCTAAATTATTCATTCAGAACACCTTATTTTTATACATATTTGCATTCAAAATCTGTTTTCACCTGTTTGCATGAGTGCCAAAATGAAAGCCTCCACTTGCTCTGTTTTCTATTTATACATTAAATTTTTCCACACAGCAGAATGTAGCTCTCCGCTGCTTCCACAAAAATCTTGTCAACAACCTACAATTAATGATACCATGTATTATTTCACTGAGATGAAATAATACCATACGCCTCACCAACATTTTAAATAAATGCCCACCGCTCAGCACAAGGGGGAAGAGTGCATAAGGCCTGCATCTGCTAAACCACCAGATTTATTATACCATCCCKATTGGGAATACTTCCCAGTTCTGATGAGATTTAGCAGACGGCATCCCAAGAAAAAAAGAGGACAGCGGTTGTCAGAAAGGCTCCTTAAGTTCCCTACAGGAGTTTGTGTATGCTCCCATTTGTCGGGGTCACTTCAAAGGCTTTGCTTCCTACCTTGTGGAAAAGAAGGCATACGAGAGRGACCGTGAAGGACCACTTCACTGCCTCTTTTCCTCATTTCACTAATAGCTGCTATGAAGGGCACTCGGGATGAGGAGTGGAATTATGATAACCTGTTACACGCCCTTTTGTTCAACACCAGACGCGGGGGCTGCTGAGGCTGCGCACGCAGGCTGTGCAAGGGTTATGGGACATGGCCAAGGACGTGCAAACTTCAAGCACTGCCTTCTTTTCCATATGACACTTCAAGGAAGYAGGACAAAAGGCACCTAGATCCCTCCACTCGTGAATTGTTTCCATATATTACAACAAAAGGCTCTCGAGACAATAACATTTTCAATCTAGCTACCTAATTCATTGACTTTGCTGGAGGATCTGTGTAACTTCAGTTCACGTTGGGAGAGGAGGTAGGGGTAGCTGTTTGAGAAGAATTCCCATCCTAAATGCAAAGAGGAAAACAGGCATTTTAAAGACACAGATTTCATACGAAACAAAACGAGATGACAACCCTTGTTGTCTCCAACAGCCCCCTAACTCCCAACAACCCCAAAAGAGGGCATTATTTTTCCATTGAAGGGTCTCAGGRCCCTAACACTCACCCTTCCAGGTCTATCACATTTCATGTGTGACATACAGGCCATTCCAGAATGGGATAATAATATTTCCTAATGTGCCTCTGTCTCATCTAATTAGACTGAGTGGTTCACGGAAGTCTCTCCTGAGGTTTGGGTAGGGAGCTTGGAACAACAGAGTTGTGATTTCTACTGACACTTCTTGTGAAGAAAGGGTAATGCAAGCAATACACTGGCAAGAAATCTACAAGACTTTGTAGAAAAAAATATAGTTTAAACATCTAGAACATCTACTTTTACTGCTTCCCGCTACAACTGAGTATGTGGGGACTCAATAGTAGTAGTAATGGACCTAATGCAGTACCAAAAAAATGAACATCCGTTTYTGAGGACCCCAAATGGTGCCAATGTGACCCTCACTTAGATACCAGTTCACTCGCAACCTTCAGAATCATTTAAGAGCATGGAAAACCATTTGGTTTTTTTTCAYGTTTAGGGAAGGAGAGGCAAAGGACTTGACAGCCACTTTGCACGAGGTCACACAACAACTCAAACAGCCAAGGGAAAGACAGAACTCAGGTGCTTTATTCCTAATAAACTGCCTAGCTCTCTAAATCATTTTTTATATTGCCATTTCCTATGTACACTGTGGCACAGCAAACTCGTTAATTTACTAACAACTGTTAGTAAACATTTTCCCGTAACATTTCCCCAGTTACCAGCTAATGTTTCATTTGAAAACTGAAACTTTTATTGACTAAGCCATTTAAAATCTAAAATTAATCACGCAAACCTGCAAACAGGAGGGGAAGAGTAATCCGCGGAAGAATTACGCGGGGATGTTTCCAAACAGGAGTGAGAAGGGCTGAGGAGACATTCCCCRGCAAGGCTAGCAGGGAAGGAGAGATTTCACCTTTAACTGGAAGCAGCTGTCGTAACCTGCCTAACCCCACTGGAATGCGCGTGCCGGGGCTGCGTCTCGCCGGGGCTCTGGCACCGGGACTGTGGCAGTTTTCCTGTGGGCAGGCAGCTAACTCACATTTCTGTTATTTTATCCTGAAGGAAGTTACCATGGAGACTGGCATGAAAATGGCAATAGGCCAGCCTGATAGAGACGGAAAGTGCGGGAGGCACAGAGTCCGGCGCTCTTAATACTCTGGCCGAGATGTCCAGCTCCTCCGGCCGGGCGCTGGGCTTTCCGCGCCCGCGAAGTTCAGCTCCGTCTCTCCCGTAGCAGCAGCCTATCAAAGAAGGTTTGATGGAGTAGGTAAATGCCAGCCACTAAAAGTAATCCATCACAGCTCATGAACACCTAGTTAACAGGCATCGTATTGCTTAACGTGTATTTGCGTGTGCAAAAGTTGTTAAAAGCAGCGTTAAAACAACACAGTAAAGGTAGGTGTTTATTTCCCAGGACAAAGCATAGAATGCAAACTTTTTTTTTTTTCCCCCGAAACAAAATAACATTGATCAAATACTGTTCTCCGATTCCCTACATGCAAGAGTGATCTAACTTTTTAAGGGCATTAAGAAAAAGCTCTGATGCGCTATGGGAGGAAGTTTCACATTTCTGGTTATTACGGTGCACTTTGGGAGGCGCTGGTGGGAGCGGCAGGTCTTCACCGGAGCTGTGCTGTCTGAGGGAAGGACCTGACGGAACAGTCTCCTCCAAAGACTCGGGAACAGTTTAGCCAAGCCATAATACAGGCGGCGGGAGGAGGAGGAAGGGAGGAGATGCCATTCCCACCCGGAGGTACTGGGAGCCTGCAGAGTGCTGGGTGCGGGCTCTGGCATCTGGAATACATTGAACCTGAGGGCTGAAACGCGCTCCCCATCCCATCCTATCTGGGCACCGCTCTTTAGAAAACATTTACGTAAAATTCAAAGCTTAAGACTCTGCCCAGGACAACAATAAAACCTGTGAGAAAACAAGAAAAAAGGGCTCAGGAGGAGAGGAACTTCCCCCATGTGTGGGTTTTTTTTTTTTCTGTGAGCTTTTCCCTTTTTTTTTTTCCTAAACGAAGGCAGAGCTGATGAACCGCAGGCTCCCCACCGCTGAGTTTAGCCAACGAGCGCAATAGGATTCCAACACACATTTCTGCTTTTCAGACCCATTGTGAACTTTATGGACCATGTTCTTCCTCCATCCACAGGGCAAATGTTCCAGGAGTGATTCACAAGCCCTGCCACTCGGTACCAAAACATGCTCCCCTGAGTTGGTTAATTTAAGGCTGGAATTAGTCTTTTTGTGCTGACAACCTTTTTATGAAGGCAGCATAATCCCACAGAGCACTTACTGCAAGCATTTCAAATCCTGATGTTTTATAGTGTTACTTTTTACAACATATGTGTATATTTGAGAGGTTTCTTTGATACATTCCTTTACCACAGTACAAAGCATAAAATACAACCCACAGAGCTTCCAACTTATTGACATTGCTCCATGCGTTTGCATACATAATGGCACTGTCATTTAAATTGTTTTGAAGTACAATTTATAGCATTAAATAAAATGTTGATTTTTAATACATTTCCAATTTTACTTTGGTACCACAGTGCAACTGCTGGAGTCCGTCTAGACAAAAAGGTAGTTTAATCCAGTAATCTTTCTATAAACCACTGAAATAATGCCATCTATTTCTGCATATGTGTCTCTGGAAAAACTAATAAAGTTTCTGACATTTCTGGAGATACTAAAAAAGCCATAAGTGACATGCAAGTATTCTCCATAGAAAGTTCTGAGGTCAGATGAGGAAACCAAAGTATTTTAACAGACTGAATAGCTTAAGTTTGCATTTTATGACACTGAGTAACCATAACCATACATACCCTACAGTTTTACATCTCTACCTTAATTCTTCTTAAAACTCTCCTTAGCAGCATAACAAATGCTCTATGTCTACAGTGGCAGGGCTGTTCCTGAGAGCCCTGACAGAAACCCATCAGCCATGGTTCCCGGGGACGCACCTCTTCCTTTTTAGAGGGCAACATGACAGATGACAGTACTTGTACAGCAGAGCAGGCAGCACGTCATGGGGTGGGAGGTGATGGAGCGCGCAGGAGCTACTTCTACTCCTTTTGCCCCCAGATAAAGTATGCTGAGACTATACCATAAGTTTAAAAAAAGCCTCGCTTCCTGTTCTCTTCCCATGCCTAGAATCTTCAACTTGATGTTCCACAAAAATTTCAATTGATTGTCCAGCAAACAAGACTAGATGGACAAGTCTTTCCTATGTAGCAAAGGGCATCAAATAATCTGGAAGCATGCTGCAGACCTGATAATTCATTACATCCAGCTTCCAGAGAAAAAAAAACACAAGGAAAGTGGGGAGGAGGAAGGTAGATATCCTGTACTTCAAGACAACAGAAAGTTCTTTCCATCCTGAGCAGTCCAAATCAGGAAAAACTTTTGCAAACTGAAGAAAACAAAAAAATGCAATTAAAAGTACATTTATAAATTTGTGAAAAAAAATATATGCTTTTACTAGCACACTTTGCTACAGCAAGATGCATTTTATATCTGATTTTATGACAAGGCCGAAATAAAATATGTCTGGAACAGTCAGAAGGGGAGAAAGGCATGCACAGCCATGCAGTTAGTTCACCACGTGCTCCCTGAACACCCATACAACAGTGTTGTCTCCTTTAAAGCCATACTTAGTTGCAACTTTCTCCTGTGAAAATACCAAAGCTGACTCCTTCCTGCTTCTCCAGTAGACTTTTCTGATTAACAACTTCTTGTCAAACAAAAGGGGGAAAAAAGAAAAAATCCCTCAAATCACAGGTCCTGAAGATCTTAGAATTAACAGCAAGTGTGATAATTGATCACAAACTACCCTGAGAGAGAAATGACTGCTCACAACCTTTGGTTAGGGTCCCCCCTATTGAGACTCACCTTAAGGTCTTTTATAACCCCATTAAGCCCCTGTCAAGGATTAGCAGGGCCTTAGTTCACTACTTTCAGAATGTTACAAATTTTGAAAGCTAGGCATTATTATTACTCACTTTTTTTGCATGTACACACATAGGTGCACCTTTTAACACTCTCTTGTCTGGCACTCCCGCAGATGTTATTTGGGACCATTTAGGACTTCTCTAGTACACTTTGCATGTTAACTCTCTGATTGCTGAAAAGACATTTGGATGAGGAAGAAGGTGCTATCAAAACAGAAGGAGAATTATTATGTCCAAAGAATTCCTTCTACCTTTTTTATTCCTCTCCCCAAATATATTTCAGGAACTGTTCCTACCCCTCTGACTCTCAAGCACCAATGCATGTGCCGCTGTAGACAGAATACAATGGCAATCAAAAAAAGTATCACTGTGGCAGAAATGCCTCTCCATGAAAAAAAACAGGCATAGTTCTGTTCACAAGACAAATTTACATATTAAAGGCTGTATTTATCAATATTTGATTTAAACGTCTGTGCCTGCACATTTATTGAACAAAGCCAGATGGGTGCAGGCAGTTGCACATCTGTATTCATTAATAGAAAGGAAGAGAGACATTCACAGACAGCCACAGCAACAAATAAAGGAATGAAAAGTATTTGGTTGGACTGTAAGCATTTTACTTCTGTTCATCAACAAAAAATGGAGTCCTCCTCAGGCCTACGTTCATCCTTAACTTTAAGGACTGAAATACTTAAGTTAGGAGAGTAGCTGATGCAATCAGTGGAGAGAGAGATGCTTGCAAAGGTGCTACAGCCCACTTAAGACATGATTAGGTAGACCTCTCCTCCTTGGCCACACAGGGAAGCTACGGTTCCTCAGTTAGCCGGGATAAATTTCAGCCTCAATATTTAACTGCCAAGAACAAATTTGTGTTTATAGTAACTAAAATGATAAAACGTCTTCCACGGAGCAGGCTTACATTATCACAAATGCAATTAAGTTTTCAAGGATGTTCTTAGCATTAAAGCTTGAAGCAAAAATTTCTACTTGTCCTTAAAGTTAAAAACTTAAGTGCACTTTCTGACTGAAGCTGTGGCTGCGCTACTTATATCATCACGCACAATGGAAAAAGATGTACAATCCAACTTCTCTTACATGCAATCTCTACTGATGGAACCAAGATAAAATGTCTTCTAYGGGAATTCATCAGTTTACAGGATAAGGCCAACCATTTGGGACAATCTGCTTTAAGATACCAGACAAATAACCTTCAGGCATGCAAAACAGCCATCAGTCTCACAGCTACCACCAACACGAACAGGCAACTGCTCACATCCAGATTTTCAGTAGCACCTGAAGACTCAGATCAGCAAGCCTCACAGTTTTCAAGAAACTCAGTTTTGAAACCAAAACTACCCATGAAACTCCTTTTAATTGCTAATCATGGTGGGTACGCAACTTTTCAAATCAAAGACRTTTTCTTAAGTGGGAGCTGAGTGCTTCACAAAAAATAATGGTTTCATAGGTGCTGATCACCTGTAAAGCTTACAGTACTCTCTTAAGACTGTGGGCTGAGGAAGCCAAGTGGAGATCACCCTGCATTAAATGCAAACATGAACAAATTAATTATTAGGAGAGAGGACTGACACAGGCAATGCACGTTAGCTCCGATGGACCTTTCTCAAGGGGAAGACAAGGGAACTGGGGGGAAGCAGCTACTCTGTTCTGCCAGCATAACGCAAATCAAAAATGAGTCTGGCATAAAACTGAGGGCATCGTGAGGAAAGGTCTTTTACATTTACATCCTCCTTACGGTACTCGCACATGCTTCCAAATTAAATGGGATAATGAGACCTCAGTGTGGGACGTACAGATAACACAGCACCCATGAGAGATATGCCACCTGCCGTTGCACTGAAAAATGTGTCTTTTGGATAAATGACTGAGACCATAGAGCCCAAACCATGCATGGTTTACTCTGAGTGAAAAGAAAACTCCATGCCTTTCAGCCTAGGTCACTACCACTGATAGCTCTGCTTCCTAGAAGGAGAATCATACACAAAAATGTAACTGGATACATTGCTCTGTGCAACAGAACTTAAAATTAAACACTGACATAATCGAGGAGTTTAGATCATAACAGCCTCCTGCCAGTCTACAATATTATGCTCAAATCTGCCAGTAGAACGTGGAACAACGTAAATATTGCATCAGTGCTTTGGAGCTCACAGCATGTTACAACTTTGCTTCACAAGGAATATACTTCATGTACTCTCCAGTGGGAGCTAATAGCAATTCAGCAACCCACTGAAGTGCTTTATGCTGAATAAAAGCAAATACCTTAATGCCAGAAGGAAGAAGTTACTTCTTATATACAGGTTACGGAATAAAACCATCCAGCTTCCTATTTCTGATTTGCTAGGAGGGATGCAATGAAAATGGTGTCTCAGCTCCAGCACTGGGCAGCAGGGACCGAGCAGGCAGCGCTGCCGTGGGAAGCGCTGTGCCTTGCATCCAAGAACACTATCTCTGCAGAAAAGCCTTAGCTACTTATCTTGGTTGCTAATCACCACTTCTGGGAACACAACAATGCAACGGGAAAGGCTTCAGTTTTGTTCCAAAATCCTCAATACAAAATGGCAAAAAAAGCACCTTTAAAGATTTTTAAAACTACCTCTTTCCAATTATTTTTCTATGTCTCAGAAATAAAACACGAAGACAGAAGCCCTGCTGATACCCCACGCGGTCTGAGAGCACACATCTAATTTCGGAGGGAGGGGCATTTCCATACGCAGCGTAAGTTATGCACAGAGTCATGACCTGCATCAGCTTCCCAGAACCACCTAGGCAGGCCTCACACCGCAGCGCCGAGGGCTGGGCGGGCTCCTTCTGCCTCCAGAAGTTCTGCTGGTGCCTCAGGTCTCAGGGGCGGCTCTGCCCACCGAGGGTACACGTGCGCCTGTGCACGCTTCACGCTCCTTCCCCACACGCACTCTGCAGGAACCTGCTGAAAGCTTCACCCAGCTCGTGATTACGCTGAAGTTTTAAATAGGCCGTCCTGACATCTTCTCGCACACGCATGCACACCTTGTCTCCCAAGGAGGAAATTAAGAGCTAGATGAGAGGCGCCTGGGGCAGCATTTCTCAAACAAGCTCGCAGGAGCCAAGTGCGAGGGTCTCCAGTAAATTGTCAAACCTCCAGTTATACTTGCAGTTCTTTGAAATTATACGTTTTCACGTGGTGACCACACATGAAGTCTCTCATGGTCACACATGGCCACCAAGACAGTACTCGAGGATGCCTTGTTTACCAGCCAATTTTATGGGCCTTTTACTGCCAGGAAACTAGGATGAGGAGTACTGGGGGGGAGCAGAGTGTTCATATAAGGAAAAAACATCTCTGAGCCTGCCAGGAGCATGAGCCCTTCATGCCAGTGGTCTTGGCCCTCCTATGGCTTTTGTTCATTTCCTCATGGCTCTGTTGGAACCCAACAGCCGTCCATTCAGCAAGAGAGCACTTGCTTAGTAAGAGGAACCTGATGAAAACTCCAGGAAATACAGCTTCATCGCTGAGCAGCTTCTTCAAGTCTTTTCCTAAGGGACAAGATCTGGTCTTGATTTAGCTTAAGTCACAACTGTGTTTTTACACAATGGTAAAGCCTGAAGGGTACCATAAAGGTACCTTCTACTCTGTGGTAGGAATCATGACAGTTTCACCAGTCATCTTCTGCATTATTTGCTCTTCACTAGTAACCAGCAGAGTCTGGGAAAGAGGAGATGTTTCAGTCTGTTTTCCCATGCCCAAGAACTGCAATGAAAATTGCCCGAGCTCACTTTCCAACCACTTTTCCAGCAGGAGCAGCCCCTGGGCACCACTCCTGCTGAGCCATGTGGAGTTGTCTCAGGCTGCAGCCTGCATGACCACAGTACTTAGAGGCAGCCACAAAGAGGAGGCACCTGGCAAGTCTTCATCTCAGAAAACCAAGGGCAAGCAGGTGGAGCAACATCTTGTACTTACTGTACACTAAAAGCAAAACTCTGACCTACTGCCAGGCCTCAGATCAGAGAAGAGTTGCTGCTCCTGATTTGGCTCAGAAGAGAAACTCTCATGCATTTTAATAATTCAAATTTCTACAGCATGTCACTGTAGACAAAATCACATGTATTTCCTGTCCAGAGTGCTTTCAGTTGCTTATAAATTTGCCAGTGTTGCTTAGACCAAAGTCAAGTCCTTGGTTCCTACACGGGAAAGGCAGACCGTAACCAGACTGCAGCATAAGGGTGTCCCTGTCCCGACACCTTCTCTCCTCACAGTCCAGGGCAGCCACATCTTGGCAAGAAGGGCCTGGAGGCTGCAAGTGAGCATTGCTCAGCCAAGGCACTGCCCCTCTCATGAAGTGACCTGAGGGGCAACCAGTTGTCTCCCATTGCTCTCAGAGAAGGTGGAGTTCCCCTGAAGGTGCTTCAGCAGTTCTTTATAGATCTGACACCAGAAGACTGGCTGCTTCGACTGAAGGATCAAGACCAAAACACTGGGCTTGGCCGATTTTTAATCTCCTCAGCAGAGCTTCTCCAGGTTTTCCTGCTGTAACTAAAGTCTGTTTCTGCTTCTTCAATGGCACCGGCTGCTGCAAAAGCTCTTTTCCTCTTTGTCTCACCATTCACAACTGCCTGTGCTACACAGTCTACGAGTATACAGGTAATTAAATAGACCAAAAAAAATCCAACTTTAAAATAGGAAATTCTAAAGGAGTCTTTACTACCTTCGATAGTTGAAAAACTAGTCAGGTTTTCTTCTTGAAAGTAAATCACTCCAGAGCAATCAAAGTGCTTATTTGGTTTTAAGCCAAGCACATAGATAAGCTTGGTGTAATATCCTGTGAACACCTGAGATTTCACCTGTGAACACATTGATTTCAACTCTCTTCTCCCCCCTTGCCTACATTGGATGTAGTCAAACAACTCTTGCTTGAGGCCTGTATCGCACACAGAGCCGTGGTCTCACAAATAATTTTACATGTAAGGAACAAAGAAACAACCGTCCCATTAAAGACTTGTTCCCCCAAAATATCTGTATACTTGAGTGGTACAACAAATCAGCCATCCTCAAATTAAGAGAAAAGTTACTTAATGCCAGTTAAGGAAGCTGTCCACATGAAACGCTTTGCTGGTTTCCTGCACACCAGCAAGCCACAAACACACCGGTTCGGTGCCTCGTCATGGCATAATTCACTACTAAGTTACTGAGGGCTTCTGCTTCAGGTTTTTAAAAGCTCACAAAACCCAAACTGCTCATCTCCACAGAAGAAAAAAAAATCCTAGGCTAAAATCCTCCCCCTTGGGTGGGTGGGGGAGGGCATGAAAGGCAGACCGTGGCAAAGCCCTTCATATTAAAGGACTGATCCCACCACTCTCCTGCAAGCAAAACTCCCACACTGAAACCAGCACGCGCGGAGTCCAGGGTCAAGTTTTGTTCCATTTTTGTTATAGAAATTGCTTGGAGCGAGGCTCCCTTATCTGCGCTTTTGGCAAATGTGATTTGCCATTAAACTATACCAATGCCCGTGTGCTTCTCTCTGCTTCAACAACTTTTTAAGTCATTGTCCCCTGGAAATAAGAAATGTACCCAGTGTGTGTTGTAATCAACATCACAGGAGAATTCCGCTCCGCTTTACACAAAACTTAGCCAGTGTCATTTTAAAGAGAGATCTTCGGCATAGACAGGTAGATAGATAGATAGATGTAGATATAGATCTATAATCTCTATTTATGGACGCAGGGAGCCCTAGATCCAGCTCCCTCCTTCATCTCAGAAAGAAACAGCTGGGCAGATGGTTGGCAGTAGGGCATTTTATAGTTTAAACAACACACACAATCCGTAAATGCAATTCCTACCTGAGAAAATCCCACACTGTGTGCTGACTGACATGTCTCCTGAGGTCATTTTAAAAGCTACTTGTGTCCTATGGATTTATTTTGTTGTAGAGTTGTTCTTTAATCTCCCAGTACCTATACATCAGGACCGTGTACCATCTGTCAGTTAGCTGATGGGCTGAGGCAGGGTGATGGAGAGCCGAACGCGATGAGATTTCACTGCCTCTTGTCAGTCACTGGGAGGGGATGCGTGATTTTTCCCTGGTGGAACATATAATGAAAGGTTGCCCACCACCACATACTTAAGGCAGACAGCTTCTCTGAATCTCAAACAATTTCAGCATACATTCAGGACTTTGGACCTCAGTGCAAGAATATATCCWGACCGCTAGAAATGTCATAGTCATCAACAAGACTCACTCAGGGATGAGGGAAGAAGCCATACCTGAAGAAGCAAGAATTTTGGAGAAATGGCCTAGTCTCTTCTGAAGCTATAGTAGACCACGTTTTCCTTTTTATTGTCATTATTCGGTGTTAACAAATAAGAGAGGCATTTAAAAATAGTTCATTGCTGGTTAAACACACAGAATAGTCTCTCATTCCAAACTCCCAAGGTTTCAGACCGCAGATGTTCTCCCCTGCTACAATGAATTCTAAAGAGCCTGACAGTGCCAGGACCCTTAGAGCTTGCTTGGCTTATCGTTACTTCTATAGATTACATTTATGAAAACAAAGTAAGGCAGTCTAAATGAACTGCTTTTCTAGGAGCAAACACAAGCGATGACGCTGCTGGCCATGAAAGGAAGCATTTTCAGTATCTTTTTTGCATGCGATATGGCTTCGCTCCTCAGACCTAAGCAACCTGAAGTTTCCTATGCTGGGGCAGTCTACCAGTGTCGTGGTTTAACCCAACACGTAGGATTCCGTGGTTATAAAGAAAGCTTGCATAAAGCATATTTGGAAACGCAGTACCCTAGCAGGAGCTCTGGGAAACATTTGAGCACAATGCCTCAGAGCTACAGGGGCAGAAAGAAGGCAACAGATGTAGAATTAAGTTGAACGCAGAGTTCTTAGTTCTGCAGTCACCGAAGTGAATGGGAGGAATGTAAAAAGGTAAGGGATTTATTTCAACCACGATCTCATTCCCTCTATGTTCCTGCTAATGCGCACAAGAATTTTGCAGTTTTGCTTTTCAATGGCTGCTGTTTCCATGGGCACAGAGGTAGTTCTGGTCTGCACAAAGGCAACTCCTCTGGCTGTCCACAAAAGGCAATGGATATTTCTATCAATCAGTATTATTACACTAATACAGTAGAATTCACTAGTGTCTCCATATATAGCTACAGACCTTCCCCCCAAAAAAACATTTGAAAAGGTAGCTTGCTAGTTCTGTCAGTAGCGATAAATTCATATAGACACATGCTCAGAAAAGACCAATTTGTGCTTTATTTTTGCATGGTTGTGAGTGYGTGCTTTCTAAATGCACCCACATAGACCACAACATATGGCATACAGCTTTCGCAAATATCACATTGAGGAGGGACATTGAGGGAGTTCACTGGTGATGTGGCTGTTGTAACATCTCCAGAAACCAAGATCAATGGCCTTGTTCTCCTTCTCGCTGTGTAAGATGGTACAATGATATGTACTGCTTTTGTAGAAGAAACATCTGTGACGCTTTTGTTTGCTAAGTGTGTACAAGCAGCTTCACGTCATCATATGGGTGCACAGGCAATTAATCCTGGCATTTCCATTAGCTCGTGCAACACAAGTGAGACGAGGCTGCTTCTGCACTGTTACACTTAACAGGTCGAACCAAACTTAACCTATCAGATCTTAAGTATATTTGTACTTCATTTTGACGCATCCATTACCAGTGATGAAAGCATCCTAGTTTCACAGCTAATTCGATTTTAAATTTATCCTCATTCACACTCCCATTCCSATGTAGACCAAGTCACTTCAATATGCATCCTTTGACAGGACTTCTTTCATAACTAAAGAAATCCAAACATTTAAATGCCCCTGAGGAAACACGCCTTCTTTCAGATCATGCCCACTTTAGATAGTGGTAACTTCTACCTACTTCTTTTACCATTTGATGTCTTTTCTTAAAAAACCCTCATACACCAGCATCATGCAATTGCATGAAAAAAACTTTTTTTTTTAGAAAAGGTGAAATTTAAGCCCTTAGGAGTAGAAAACCAAATGACTTAAAGTCACAAGCAAATATAAAATATATCTATCTTATAATTAAACAGCTTTGTGGGATTTTGAGGGGAGGGGGACAGCCACGTGATTTCCAATCGCTGTGGCTGGCTTTCCTCAGAAGGGCAACCAGCGTTTCCACTGCCTGGGCCAAGTTGCGCATGGCTGCAGCTTCGCTGCTACAGTACCTAGGCTAATAAGGTGAGGTAAACGGGGACTCCTGCTGCCACTGCAGGGCAGGCGTGATCTAAGACTATATTTAGAAGCCAACCCAGAGCATTCAAAACCAGATAGAGTTTTCTGCCAACATCAGCAGGAAGGGAGTTGATGCCATGGTCTATAATGTACATAAAGACCATAAACTCTCCCGTTYAGAATTCTGTAAACTCTGTATTGTCCAAATCAACCTTTAACTACACTGAGAGATAATTACTCTAAAGCAGGCTTATTTTCAGAGACATTCTTCAAGTTTCTCATTGACTTTATTGTTTAGAAATGATGCTGAATTTAGGCTCTAAGGTGGGAAAACAAAATACCTACTACCATTTCTCTATGCATACGAACAGCACACTTGCATACTTGCTGTAGTGGTTGTACGATAGATGGTGGGAGCTCTCTGCATTTGATGTCACCTTAATGAACTCAGCATAATTGCCTTTGTGAAACAATGGCAAAGAGCACCGCAGGACTTAAATACAGCTCTGCTTAAGTAAGGGCTGCTCTGGTAGCGTGCCAGCTTCCCATCTCCAGGTCCTTCATAACTCTGTCTGTCCCTCTTTTCAAAACACTGCTTTTTCTCCAAAATACAAGGCCAGGATCTTGGCTGATGTAAAACGATGCAGCCTCGTGTGATATTTACTAAGTCATCAGTCCAGAGAAGAAGACATAAGCATATCGCAGCCTTCTTCATGCTTCATACTCAGTTGTTCCAGCTGCCCAGCCCCCTCTGACGTCCACCAGCCCTGTGTACCATGCAGTGCGGTTCATCGGGGTTCAATATCGGTCTGCTGGGATGGGAATGGAAATCTGCAGCTCTCACGGCAACTTTCCAAAGCAAAACACTTTCTTTAATTAAATATGAAAAATTGATTAGCACAGCACTTGATTAATCTCTACGTTTATTTGATTCTGCAGTTTAGGTTTTTAGTATGTTGCGATATTACAGGTTACCAGCACACAACTGTATCATACACACTAATAAACTGAGTGCAAGCAATATTTTGGGGTAACTACTTATTTGTGAATGCTTGGTGGTGACTGTATTACAAAGTGAATGTGACAGGAAAGTTACAAAGAAATCATGCCTTTGTGGAAAGCTAAATTCATATCCGAAAACATCTCTCTGAAACAATGCACAGCGGGGTATACCTGTCATCCCTAATTTGGCAGTCATGGGCTTGGCTGATTGTGATTTAGAATTCAAATATTCACTTTGTTAAGGGGAAAAAAGAAGGCCAACTGAAGTTAGATACTTAAATTTGAGTCTCATCAAAATAAAAGTGCCCTGGAATATGCTGCTCCCTTCATCTTTAATGGATTTCAAAGTGATTTCAATAGACCCCCTTACTGAGAAAGCAACGCACAACAGGTCTCATGACATCCAGTGAAACCAGTGACCGTTTTTGTGCAGATCCAATGAGTACTCAGGAGCAGGGCAGGGAACGGTGGGTATCTTCATTGTGACTTTTCATCCAGCTCTGACACTGCTAACAACTAAAAGTCTTCTGATGAAGCTGAGACAATCTGAGATATACCATTGCATGATCAGAATGATTATTTGTCTTTAGACTTCCCTCTAAATCACCTACGACCTTTGCATGCTATATAAATAAATTACAACCAGTATTTTAGCTTCTTTCAGACATAGCCATTATAAGAATGTCACTGACATTTTAGTCAGGATATTCTATTTGGTTTGAAATATGATAGGAGCCTAATGAGGTTTTAACCAAAGAAAGGCAAACGTTAAGAAGCCCGAATCCAAATATATCTAGGAAAATTAATGGAAAAAGCCTATAAAGGCTATATAGAGAGCAAGATGATGGTACCTAATGTTGAGCACACCCTTCTTATCTGGAGCTCTGACAAAAAAAGCAATAGCAGGAGGACTGTAGCAGTAGAGATTTTGCTCTGGCTGCAGTACATTTACAGCAAGACTGAGTACCACAGTAAGGGCACACTGACCGCAGCTGGTAAGCCCTTGGCTGCAGGAACAGGACCACATGTGGCAGGGCAAGACAACGCATGCTGCAGTTCATTTTCCCTTGGGCGCCAGGCGATACAAACCAGGGGATGAGCTGGATGTCCCGCATGACAGAGCACCAGCCGGTGCTTCCCCAGTGCAGAGCCCTTGCCCCACCGGGGCAGAACTAGCCGTGGAACAAAACACTCTCCTGTCTTCTCACTTGCCTTTACCTAGCACAAGACAGGGTGCAGCAACCTCCATGTTTTTCCTCCGTTGTACTCGTTCATTTTTTATGGCTTACTACAGTATGGATCACATAGTTCACCTAACAGCCAGCCACTCCTTTTGTTTCTGCTTGCTAAAGCTGAATACAGAGGTCCTTCATACCTTTAAATATCCATCGGCAAAATAACAGTGTAGTGAAGGATTACCATATTCAATATATATATATGTTCTAAAGTTAATTAATTTCTAAGTACAAGTCACTCGTATGACCATTGGTTAGAACAACCTACGAGCCATGCTTAAGCAGTATAAATCAAATTAAAAACCAATTCTGAAGCTGTGTTTTTAAGTGATGCCCCCATAAACCTGTATAAAATTATAAAAACTAGGAATTAGGAACAAAACTCTGACTTGACATTCTTTTTCTTAATTTGAATTTAACTGGATTACACATGAATTACTAATTGCTGTTTCTAGTGACCCATGGTGATAATATGAGCTCTGTATTACAATGACCTGACATTTAATTAGTTTATATGAGCAGATTATGCAAAGTTTTATCATAAAGTGATTTAAACTCATATTGCCCTTGGTAATGCAACATAGCAATAGTGAAGTCTATGCATTGGTACAAACATAAAATTTCAAAGAGAATCCATTAAAAGAAAAATCAATTGATTAAATGTAAAATGAAAACAAGCTCTGCAGAGTATTAGGTACTAAATTCTATTCATCCAAGCTTCAAACTTTGTAATCATCAACTTGAACTATGTAAAACAAGTATTAGCCACACTTCAACTCCAAAATAACTCAGTTTGTATATTACTTGCAATTCAAAAATTTCCAAAGAGCTCCACTAGACATTTACATATGAGTTACAAAACCAACTAGTCTAGAAATGGTTTTGTGTGGGAAGCATTCGCCCAATTGGTCCTCATATGGAGCAACAGCAGCAATTTTGGCCACCTTAAAACACCCCAAAATAGGTAGGGGAATAAGCTGGCATGGACATCACACTGCAGGAGGAAAAAAAGAAATCACTCTCTGACAAAGTATCTTCCCAACAAGCTGAGAATGTCTCTGAAGAGCTAATAGCAAGCTCAAACAACATAGAGCAACTAGAAAGAGGCACAGATGCCACTGAAGACCATGCACCACTTAATTTACTGCTATCCGTCACTGTAGTATCTGATACAAATCAATAACAAACATGTTGGCCCTTTCTGACTTCATTTACCCTTTCAGGGCATGTTCTGATGGAAGCTGAAATTTTGTTCTGAGATTTTAATTTTTTTTTTTTTAAGTTCTTAAAGATTTATTAGGGAAGAGGGAAGTATTGATTTGGAGAAATCCCACTGTTACGTTGAAAGAATTTTCCTCCTACTGAAGAGGAATTTACATAGATTACACAGTTCCTACAGGTTTCGTCTTTACCTAATAACCTCTAAAACATGTTTCCTTGCTGAACCGTTTGATTGAGACCGTATACAGCTGCTTGTTAAAATTTTGGGCATTTCTACAGAGAAACGAGTCCAGGCTCTGGAGGAAATGCTTGCTTGTCTAGAACAGTATGGAGTAAGAAAGGGAGGCCAAATGTCAGTTTTGCAGCCAACTATTAGGGACACACTATGATATTGCCAAATAACCGAGACAGTTGTTGAGCAATAACTCAGGGCCTGCCATTGGAAAGCAGATGCTGATTTTTGGTATGGAAAAGTGAGTGATCAGGTGGTCAAGGCCATGCTGAGGATCAGTATCTTCATTTTTGTTGCTTCTGTGCCAGGAAGGATCATTCGATCTGCAGGTCCTTCCTGGCGAGGCTCACACAGCAACCCTCTCGCACGGGCCAATCTGATGTAGCCTGAAACGTTTGGCTTAGTAAGTCTCTAAGGGAGTATTTCCACTTCATATTTCTTTCTCGGGTGGGGGGGTGGGTGTGTGGGTGTGGGGGGGGGCTGTGTGTTTGTGTGTATCTTTCTAGTTTCAGATTTCCATCAGTGTTCGTAAATGAACATACACTTTCAAAAATTATCATTCCTGATGACCATTTTGACCCCATATCTGTCAGGATCCATCAAGATACTTAGAAGACAGGAGCAGCCAGTCTATCTGAAAATGACCTGAATACTTGGTAGTGTCCACCAGCTCCTCCAAACCACAGAAACCAATTGTCTGTAAATCCAGCGCATTGCCTGCAGCTAGGAAGCTTTTTCCAGGACAAAGTGTGGCACTCCCTGCACTTGTCACCTGTAAATTATGTACCAGCTGCTCCCAGATCCCTGTGCCGCAGGTCGTCTTTGCCACCGGTGCTGGCTTGGTGCAGAGTCGGGCTCCTGCCCAAGCAGACCGTTCCTTTTGTCAATGCTTCGTATGAGCGCACTTCCGCAGCCTGGGCCGCAGGAGTGCAGCTGCTGCCCCGCAGGATGGTACCTGTCCCCCAGACCAGCTCCAACACACCTTTGCAGCACCTGAGAGGCCACCTTGCCTCCAGCAGGGCTTACTATGTCTGCCTTGGTGGCAGCCACGCCAGCCCTGACCTGCCCTCTTTAAATATTTTCTCACTTCTCAGCACTGCAGCCACCCAGCCCCTTAATGCCTCCGGAAAAGGAGAGCTGACCTTACAGGAATTAATTTTATTTTTGAGTTAGTCTCCTCTATAGTCCCCTGGAGAAGAGGAAACAAATAACCGAGAACCTGCATGTCGCAGACCACTGCGGCCATACAGTTTGCCATGCCCATCTGCCCAGTGCCAGAGGACTTTAACGTCTTCCAAGGAAAACACAAGAAACCTACAAGAACTTGCGCACTTGCTTGCCATTTCTCTTGCAAGTACAAGGGTACTTCATTCATTTGCCCTTACTCTTACAAAGATGCCTGTACTTCATTTAGTTAAGGCTGATCATTTCCAAAACCATCTACTGGTTCAACCTGTATCAAAGTCATCCATTTCTCATTAGATATTAAGTCTTTAAAACATATCGCTGGCTTTGAAATCTCCATGCAAAGTGTGTATCTGCAAATTGTTTGTAATCTACCCTACAGCCTGAGCTTGAAAATTGCACACAGCTAGAGTCTATCCCTATTACTCATTGACTTCAATGAGACTATTCATGCGAAAGGTCCAAGGCAGTTTTAGGGCTTTTGGTAATATGTGTGTACATATATCTTTTTACTTTTAAAAATGAAGAGGGATTTCGGAATACGCGTGAATATCATAAAGTGGGTAAAGATTTTTTTAAACCACCACCAAAGCGCAATCGTGCTGGAAGAAGCTGACAAATTTCAGCAGCTCTTTTTCATTAAAGTACATTACTTTAAACAAAACCCCCTAAGGCAAGCTCTGTGAGAAGTTTGCCATGATGGGAATATACTCATGTGAAAGAAATATAGCACAATCTAGCACATTCATAGAAACGTCACTTTTAAATATAAAGTCCATTATTCATTATTAAAAGAAATGGATACATATGTGAGAAAAACACCCATCTTGTGGCTACATGCCTGACAGCAGCTTATATTCTTTGCAGAGTATTTTACATCCACAATAAATGTGAAAGAGACATGTATATATCTAGCTTTTAGGATGTTTCTTCAGGTTTATCGTCGTTGGGAAATAGCTGCATCTTGATTCCAGAAGAAAAGAAAGCTACATTTATCGTGTAAGTTAAAGTGCCAGGAAATTCAAAGACGTGGGAATGCTGGACAAGTTGAGACACAAATGGCAACGGCTGTGTTACACTGTAAGACACATGGTACCTCCCCAATAACAGAGAGGCATTGTCAAGAGCTTGACGAAACAGATTTCTTAAAGTAAAGTGGTGTAAGTCTGATTTCATTACAGTTACAGCAGTTTACGATGCAAGGTATTGCCTCAGCATTTTGTGGGGGATTATTTTGGTCTCCTGTTCGAAACTAGCCAGAAAGATAGATGGATATTAGCAGCACTGATGCACAAGCAAGTTATCAGAGTGCATCTATGTTAATTGCTGTTGTATTTCTTAAACCCATAGCAGGGCAGTGCAAACATTGAAAAACAGTCGCTTGTGCCAGAGAATACATATTTAACCAATACATCAGGTTAACACTCAGATTTTTCTTCTGCAGGATATTCCCACTGTTAAAATTTACAAATGACAGATGCTCTGAAGTTTTCCATAGTAAAGACATTTTAAAAAATGTCATTAACATTKTTTAAGCCCTTTTTTCCCCTGAAATTGCACAGGTGGAAGCTCCTTAAGCCCTGATGGTCCTCTCCAGATGTGCAGTGAAACAGGGCTTGGAGACAAATGATAGCTCTTCTGGTTCCAGAAGTTTCTTAAAACACGCTGCCTTGAAGTGAGGCAATTTCAACATGTTGGGGCTTTTTTTCCTTCCCTCCAGCAATAAAAAGAAACTCATACCTGGGGAATGGAGAGAGAGTGGAAGGAGACAGAATTCACTGTGGATTGTTTGTTCCCATCCCAGATGGAAGGAAAACTTAAATGGAAACACTTTTCTGCTGCACCTGACACAATGGAAGGCCTGACGATGAAGAGGTTGATTCTGAAACCATTATCTTCAGAGTTAAACTACTTGGTTAGATTCAGAGTTGATCTTAGGTTGAACTACTTGGAGACTCACTTGCACAACATTTACATATGTGAACACATACTGGATGTGAAGTGCACGTTGCTTTGCACGCAGGATAGTATCAAAGGGCAAGAGTAATCACCCTGCCTCCGCAATAACATACAGCAATAGGTTTTAGTCAGGGCCTCTGTTAAAATTGGCAGCAGCTTTTGCTCAAGTGGGAGCACCAGACTAGACTTAGCAGGTGATGCACAGAAGGGGCAGGCTGGCTTCTGGGGGTGCATGAGGCACCAGATGACTCAAAAGGTCATTCTGAGCAGTTGCAGAGAGCCAGCGCCTGTTGGGGAGAGCAGCAAGGATCCACTTGTAACATTCGAAACATCTAACCACCCAGCCACCTTACTCTGCTGTGTTCAGGAAATTTTGACTCAGCTTGTAAAGGTGGCCTGTCCAACATCTCCAGTGCTTGGCTTTACAATGGCCCGGTGCAGCTTGCATTCAGCCACCTCTTGTGACAATACAGACCACCGCCTACTATGTCACTGGACCTTCTYTTTCAGAGTGCATGGGCTGAACGTGTGATGAAGTTTTGGACATTCCTGCTTGGTATGGTTTTTCCCCAAGATGAGGAATGGTTGGAGGAGCCAGGTCCTCTCACCGACATCTCAAGAAGCTCTAGCCCTCAAGTGGTACATTGGAGGAGGATGAGCATGTCGTGGTTTAAACCCAGCCGGCAACTAAGCACCACACAGCCACTCGCTCACTCTCCCCCGGGTGGGACGGGGGAGAGAATCCCCCCGGGTGGGACGGGGAAGGGTAAAAATGAGAAAACTCATGGGTTGAGATAAAGACAGTTTAATAGGGAAAGCAAAAGCCGTGCACTCAAGCAAAGCAAAACAAGGAATTAATTCACTACTTCCCATGGGCAGGCAGGTGTTGAGCCATCCCCAGGAAAGCAGGGCTCCATCACGCGTAACGGTTACTTGGGAAGACAAGCGCCATCACCCCAAACGTCCCCCCCCTTCCTTCTTCTTCCCCCAGCCTTATATGCTGAGCATGACATCACATGGTATGSAATACCCCATTGGCCAGCTGGCCTAGCTGTCCCGGCTATGCTCCCTCCCAGCTTCTTGTGCACCTCACAGAGCATGTGAGCTGAAAAGTCCTTGAGAAAGTAGACTACCTAGCAACAACTAAAAACATTAGTGTGTTATCAACATTCTTCTTATACTAAATCCAAAACATAGCACTATACCAACTACTAGAAAGAAAATTAATTCTATCCCAGCCAAAACCAGGACAGAGCAACAGGCTGCTTGAAACCTGCATTGGGAGAGACAGTTTCTCTCTGTTCCCTGGAAAGCAAGAAGCTGTTTTTAACCACTTAGCTATAACTAATCCATTGCCTTTCTGGGACTCATAGTCCTTTCTCCACCTTTGCATTTGTGGCACAAGTGAGAGCCTGGCTTTAAACTGCATTGAGATTTTGGTGGGCTGCCAGCACTTCCTGAAGCACATAAGACAACAAACTGAGGTGGCAATTTTTAATATTTGATATCTCAGGACAAGCTGGATGTCATTCCATGGAACAGGAAAAAAAAAATAACAACAAAAAGGGGCATTTCCTTAGCCAAAGGGCATCCTTTGTGCTGCATATCAATGACTCACTGCAAACAGGAGAAAGACAGGAACTTTTCAAAGGAAAAGCTGCAAGCATCTTTTGTAATGGAAAGCTTTAAGCAGCTGAAAAGTAGGCACTGCTAATGACTCCCCCTCTAAAACATGGAAGATAAATCAGTTAATCTGGAAAAAATATACAAACCCAATAAAGAAAGAAAAAGCTTCTGAACGAATCTATTAAAACTGAGAGCCACTGATCTCGCACAGGCACTGCTCCTGATTACAACTGGAAAGCCAAGTTTGCTATAGCGTTGTTTTGCTCTTGTGATTTTGAAGCGGTGCAAAGGGCAGAGAGACAGAGGCTGGTTTTAATAGGAATTACATCTAAACTGCTCATCACTAAAGGCAGAATGTAATCACTTAGTACAACTAAGGACACTGAGGAAGATGGTGAAAAAATTCTGGAAGTCAAAGTGTTGTCAAAGTGAGAGCTCTATTGCCATGAGAACAAAGCTACAGGAACAAATCTCTGCCATAGCTAGATCCTGACACATCAGGGACCTTGAAAAAACCAAGACGTAGATTTAAAAGCTTCAGTCATTCAGTTGCTCCCGTACATTTACAAAGTGCAAAACCAAGGCAGAATACGTATCACATTCACAAGCCTAAGCATAAACCTGCTTGCTGTAACTATGTACCGTTTCTCACCCTAGTTAGGCTGAACAGAAGTTCTCTTGCCTAATTGAGGAGGAGAAGCCTGTTATCCCAAAGCACTGGAAAAGGAAATCATTCCCTGTGGCCTGAACAAACCAGGTTCAAGAGGCAGCCAGAGATGGAGGCCAGCCAGCCAGTACAAATTTTGTAGCTAGCAGACAAGTACCTTGAAATTTGGGACTGGAAATCAAGTACATGTTAAGCACAGATCCTGCTGCTGACAAGCATATCCACAACAAAATGCAAGCAGATGGGTAGGCAAATGCATATATGTATCTAGATAACCATATGAAGGAAACCTTGATAAAACGTGTTTCACTTTTTCAAATACCTTTAGTAGACTTACAGATTAATCAATGTAACTTCAAATCCCATAAAGATATCGAACAAAATTAAATTATTTGCAAGCAGGAATTAAGCAGACAAGGAAAGCTATAAACAAACATAAATGACTCGCATACATAACATACCCAACAAACCAATTTTATTCCATGACAGGATGGGTCTTATGGAGAATTAAAAGTCAGTGGCTGTATTAGGTCTTGACTTTAGTAAGGGTTTTGATACTTGTTCACAAATTTATCATAAACAAGACAATCAACTATGGTTTAGGTGAAACTGTTCAGATTGGTTCATGACTATTTGAAAAACTACACAAGCAGTGCTTCATTGACAAATAGGAAAGCTGAATTAAGTGCAGGAACCTGTTTTCATTCTGGGACTTTTCAATACTTTCATTAATAATTTGGTATGGTGAAAGATAAAACACCAGGTCTGAAGAGAGCATCGAGCTGGGAAAGTACAACAGATCCTTTAGAGGAGAGGTTTAGGGCTCAAAGCAATCTTGAGAAAGAGGAAAGTGTCTGAGAAAATGAGGATGCACTTCAACAAGTATGAAGTAGCAGGCTATGAAATGTGCCAACTGCATATTCATCTGTGCAGCTGACAAAAGACATAAGACAGGAAACAACTGGAGAGGCAGCGGGTCTTCAGAAAAGGATTTGGGAATCATAATGGATCACAAACTGAACACAAGTCGAGAATATTTTGCTTTTGAGAGAAAGCAAATATCAAAGGGGGATATATATATAAACAGGAGTGCTGCTCATAAGAAAGCTGAAGTAAACCTTCTGCTTTGCTAAGAAGTGGTAAGGCTCCCGCAGCTGGAGTACTGCAGCCGGCTCTGGGCACAGTATCTAATGCAAGAACAACATAGGCCAACTGGAAGGAGTTCAGATGAAAAGAATTATCACCAGAGGTCTCGAAACCTATCCTCGGAGGAAAGTCGGGGAGAAGCAGAGTTGTTTAGTCTAAAAATAAAGATGTCTGAAGGGAGACGTGATAACAATCTTCAAATATAGAAAAAGGCTGCTAGAAAGAGAAAGGAAATAAGCCCTTTTCCGTGTTTGCTAAGGGTAGGACGTGTAGAAATAGGCTGAAATGGCAGCAAAGGAGGTTGAGGTTAGACTTTAGGAAGCGCTTTCTGAGGATAAAGTAAGGATAGTTAAGCCGTGGAAGAGCTGGCCTGCAGAGATCCTGTGATCGTCATTATTTAAGCCTTTTAAGAACCGCTATATAGACATTTGTCTGAAATATATCGGTTGTATTTGTACTGTCTTGGGGCAGGTGGATGGACTGAATGACCTCTCCTTTACAGCCTTCTCTTCTTTCAACTTTCACTGTAACTATGAGAAATAAGTGTGATTGGAATATTAACATGTTTGAGTTTCTGGCAGACCAGCTCTCTCTTTGAAAATGTATGAGTGCTCACTAGAGCAGTGCTTGGTGTCTTCACAGCATCACCTCTGAGCTTTGGTACACGGACCAAGGCAGCAGCGGGGAGTGCAGCAGAATTCACAGGCAGACCCAAGGATGGTTTGCAACAATAATTGGCTTCTATTCTGGAGTAAAGAGGAGACAATGTGACAAGCTCAATCTCTTTTCCTCCCCAAGGAGCAGGTATGCAGTGCTTGCCCTCCACCGTCCCAGACCAGAACCAGAGGCAGGGAGACCATAGAAGGGGTGGGAGCTGGCCTCTGTGCCACACTGCCCAAGAAACATTTTCATCCTTCAGTTTAGCATAGTAGCTTTGAAAACAAGACTTTCTCTGTCAGTAAATGCGCAAGCAGGAAGACTTGGTCCATTTTCCACTAGGTATTTACCCAGAAGACTATAAAAGCTCTGCATACATTTTGGACCAGTATTTTGTTCTCTTGTGGGAGTGCAGTAAAACACCAGCTGCTGTTAATGTACCTTGGTGAATAATCACACTCAGCTAATTTTCAGCTATGAATGATTAAGCACTTCATACAGTATGTGAACATAAAGAGCCATTTCCTCACACTTAAAATATATTTGATTTGAGAACCCAGTGGAGCGAACCCACCCCATGCCAGTATAAGGACAAGTTGCAGAATTAGACAATTACTCTTATGCATCCATGATCTAGTGCGACATACAAATTCCGCAGGAAAGCTGTGACACCCCTGCACAAACCAATATCCCTGCAATGCTATCCAAAGGCAGACTGCAGGCACTGCGTGCTTTTACCTTTGAGTTGCCACGCATATATTACACTTTACAGCTCTAGAAAATTTGAGCACAGTTTACGAAGAGGAAACAGTCTGAATTTGTCAGGTGACTTAAGATCCAATTTTGTAAGCCTTACTTGTTACTAGTAATTACTCCTGCAAACTGTTCTCTGGAAGTCAGTTTGACAAGAAAGAAGCATTCAGTGATCTGACACAGAAATTGCCAAGTCATACTATTAGCCTACATGAAGACAACTGCTGTTGCTTTAGCACAGACCTGGGTTTTCAGCCTTGCGTTAACCAAAACCACACAATTACGAAGCTTTATTATGACAAAGACATTTAACATTCTCCTGAAGCTAGGAAAGTCAAAAGCCCCAACTGTCTAGAGAGCGCTCCGTTCTGTACTCCTTCAGGAGTACCAGGACCTTACCGGTCCTGGTCAACGGGGGAGGTCCCGGATGACTGGAGGCTTGCCAACGTGACGCCCATCTACAAGAAGGGCCGGAAGGAGGATCCGGGGAACTACAGGCCTGTCAGCCTSACCTCGGTGCCGGGGAAGATCATGGAGCGGTTCATYTTGAGGGCGCCCACGAGGCAGGTGCGGGACAACCGGGGGATCGGACCCAGCCAGCATGGGTTCATGAAGGGCAGGTCCTGCTTGACCAACCTGATCTCCTTCTACGACCGCCTAGTGGATGAGGGGAAGGCTGTGGATGTGGTCTACCTGGACTTCAGCAAAGCCTTTGACACCGTCTCCCACAGCATTCTCCTGGAGAAGCTGGCGGCTCATGGCTTGGACGGGTGTACTCTTAGCTGGGTAAAAAACTGGCTGGACGGCCGAGCCCAGAGAGTTGTGGTGAATGGAGTCAAATCCGGTTGGCGGCCGGTCACGAGCGGTGTTCCCCAGGGCTCAGTTTTGGGGCCAGTCTTGTTCAACATCTTTATCAATGATCTGGACGAGGGGATCGAGTGCACCCTCAGTAAGTTCGCAGATGACACCAAGCTGGGCGGGAGTGTTGATCTGCCTGAGGGTAGGAAGGCTCTGCAGAGGGATCTGGACAGGCTGGATCGATGGGCCGAGGCCAATTGCATGAGCTTCAACAAGGCCAAGTGCCGGGTCCTGCACTTCGGTCACGACAACCCCAGGCAACGCTACAGGCTTGGGGAAGAGTGGCTGGAAAGCTGCCCGGAGGAAAAGGACCTGGGGGTGCTGGTCGACGGCCGGCTGAACATGAGCCGGCAGTGTGCCCAGGTGGCCAAGAAGGCCAACGGCATCCTGGCGTGTATCAGGAATAGTGTGGCCAGCAGGAATAGGGAGGTGATCGTGCCCCTGTACTCGGCACTGGTGAGGCCGCACCTCGAATACTGCGTTCAGTTTTGGGCCCCTCACTACAAGAAGGACATTGAGGTGCYGGAGCGTGTACAGAGACGGGCGACGAGGCTGGTGAAGGGTCTAGAGAACAGCTCTTATGAGGAGCGGCTGAGGGAGCTGGGGTTGTTTAGCCTAGAGAAGAGGAGGCTGAGGGGAGACCTTATCGCTCTCTACAACTATCTGAAAGGAGGCTGTAGAGAGATGGGTGTTGGTCTCTTCTCCCAAGTAACAAGCGATAGGACGAGAGGAAATGGCCTCAAGTTGCGCCAGGGGAAGTTTAGATTGGATATTAGGAAAAATTTTTTCACTGAAAGGGTAGTCAGGCATTGGAACAGGCTGCCCAGGGAAGTGGTGGAGTCACCATCCCTGGAGGTGTTCAAAAAACGTGTGGATGAGGTGCTTCAGGACATGGTTTAGTGGGCATTTGTACTGGGTTGATGGTTGGACTCGATGATCTTAGAGGTCTTTTCCAACCTTAATGATTCTATGATTCTATGATTCATTTGCTCTTGCTTCCTACACAAATACATGTTACTAAACAGGAGTGAGGATTGTGGGCTTGGCCACTAAAAGAGTGTTTCCACCAAGCATGGTTATGTATCGCTCTCCACTACAAAAAAAGTAAGAAAGATGCTGTATTGTTTTACTGCCGATAGGAATTTTGGAGGTCACACCCCCTGTAAGAGCCCTTGTAGTTATGCACGGTAGGTGGTCATCCTTTCATGACTGGTTTTTGTTATACTCCATCCCCAAGAAGCTCCTTTGTATGACACACGCAACAAAGCTACAAACAAGCACGGGCTGTCAGGAAATAGCCGTTCTGATTCTGCATCACCAAACGGAGGTCTGTACATATGGTAATAACAATTTACTTTTTATAGAATAATAATAGGCTTGGGTAATTCCTGTGCCAACAGATCAGCGGCTACTGTTTCCACTTGGAGGTTATGAAAGATTCTGCCCTCACCCCTTCCCAATGGCCTCTTGTTCCAGAACAGCTGAGCGTTATTTTTAAGCCATAAAATTGTAGGAGAGTGGCCGGGCAGCTATTATTAACAATCATACAGAATTCTGCATAATGTGTGTCTCAGTCCACTTTATATTCTACCACTTAGTGGAGAAAGCGCAGACTGAAATAATTTACAGTCAAGTGACATTTTGCATATATAAAAGATACATCTATTTGAACAAGATGGGTTCAAATCTGTGGTCTCTGTTCAAAGAAAACTTAAATATAAGTCAATGAGAACAATGTCTGTGAAAACAGGCCCTGCCTGGATGCCTTCAGAGCATAAGATCAAGTTTATTCTTTCAAAAATTCCTTCGTGTGCAGCTCAGGACTGGCTCTTTCATCTTCAGGTTCTCCATTCCCCTGATGGTCCAGCTGCAGTTACTACTCCAGCTGTCCTTCTCCTAAATATAATGAGCTTTTCTGCCTTTTTCTAGTTGATTGTCACCTGCCCCCCATTCACTTCCAACCTCTTTCCTGACAATGGCATACTCCTCCCCTTGTCCACCTTTTTTATGACACAGGAGTAGAAAGCAAGTAAGGAGAGGAAATTACGACAGTGGCTAAAGGAATAAACTGGCAGAGAGAAGAATTTAGGTCCTTTCAGGAGGAGCAACAGCAACTCCTATTAAGATTTTATGGGGATTTTTTCTGGTTTTCCTTTTCAGATTTGAGAGAAGAAACCCAGAATTGAATCTTTTCCTCCCCCCTTTCAGGTCCACCAGGAAATTAGCCAAACAGCTAACCGCCCACCCCGCAACCCTCCCCCAGCATGCCGTATGAACGTCTCCGATTGCTACAGTTTGTTAATTGCCACACAGAAGTTATTGCATTAATGCAACTCGGATGCCAAGAATAGTTTAAACGAAGTTAAATGAGTAAAGCATGCCTAGTAGTTTCCATTGTTCAGCCTCATAGACAGGCAGTGAGTTGTATAATTGGGCATCCTGACACTTCCAACTCATTTGTTTCATTACACTGTGTTTCTTGCACTCAAATAAACATCTGCAAAAATTGTGAACGAAACAGATCTAGGCATTCTTCTTGGAGAAAAAGCTGCTTTTTACTTGGATTCAGATTGATTATGCACTAGGACCTTGTAGGATTAGGGTGTTATTTTGTTTTAGGGATGAGGTTTTTTCCCTCCCAAATGAAGCACGTCACACAAGAGCAACCACAGGCCTTTGAAGTCAAAGCTTTGACACAATGAACATCATATTAAAAGCAGACTCCTGTAAGATCCTGAATTTCTCCTAACATCACACCCCATTACTATTATGTAGGTGCCCTTCACCCTACAGGGACATACAGCACTTCGCAGAGTCAGATTCCCACAGCCGGATTATTGCAGTTCCTGGTCTTCCACCACTCCCGTGAGTGCCAAGAGATATCCTGCACTTAGAGACAGGCATTCATCCCCTGCCAAACAAAATACTCTTCAATGGATGTAATTCACCGTTGGCATTTTCCAGCTTTTTACTGGTATAGCTCCCCTGACTTCCACAAATTTTCCCAGCACAAAACTGCTCTGACAGCAATAGTTGCAGAATTGTCAAATTAGGCACCACCTCACTGTTGTGGCCTAACGTGATGCTGGAACCCAATGATGACTCTCTCGGTGTCTTCGTGCTGGCATTATAGGACGTGCCAAAACAGATCAAGTCCACTTGTACATCTAGTTCAGTAACCTGCCTCCAGCAGTACCTTCATGCCTCAGGGGGAGACAAACCTTTTGTACTGTGTATAATGAGAGGAGAATTTCCCCTCTCTAGCAAGTCATACAGCAATTTGTGGATACCCTGATGGATGAGAATTGATTAGCAAGACTTAAAAGGTCAGAGGTATGCACAAACCTCATGTGCGATATAAAGGACAGTTTATCCTCTATATCACAGGAAGCATATAGTGAAATTTTCATTGTTGCTGATATAATACGTAACATATTGCAACAGCAGGTTGCATTCTAACGCAGCCTTTATCATTCCAAACCCACTACAGCTATCTTATTTTTTTAAGCAGACACTTTCAGCCTCCCCCAGTTAGACGGTTGGTTTTTTTGAAGGCTAGCGAATCTCGCTTTTATTTGCTAAAATAAATTCACAAAGCTTCACCTTCTTGAGAGGTCTCAACCAGCTGGCTGACCAAATCCCCTGAAAGTCCTAGTACTAGAGCTGATTAATTTTATTTCTACATAATCTTACTGAACTTTTCTCCTCTTGATAAATGCTATTTTCCAGAAATAAAAAGACCGAGATTTTCTGCAGAAATGCTCTCATTCTCCAAAATTTCATCAAGAAAAAGATCGAGCAAACACTGTATTAAATACTGAAACAAAACTGTGGTGCAGCAGTTGACAACCCAAAAGCCCAAGACATTTCCAGTTTGGAATGGAATAGTTCAGGTGTTAACATTTCTACAGAAAGGACATTCTGTGCCTGAACCAGTTCTTTTCTAACATTATGAACTTGTGAACCTATGGTGGGTTGGGGTTTTTTTTGTTCTGTTGGTTTGGTTTTTTAACTCCACCAAGTCTCACAGCATTTGACATACACACCATATAAGCAGGTTTAAGTTTCTAGCCCTCAGGGTTGCAAAGAACCATGTAAAACCATGAACCTAAAGGTTTGAAATCCATATGGTAAGAAAGAAAACAAAATAAGTTGATGCTTTACAGTTTCTAGGAGTTTTGATTCAATCTCATCACTGGAGAGCTGGAACCATTTTCTTGAATGTGAACATGAGCAAAATGCCGAGCAAGGAATGAGGAAACGAGCAGACAGCGTGCCGTAACACTTACAAGTTTTGCACCACATAAATATTTTTATACCACTGCAGATGCACGGCACAAGATTTTGTGATGAATGCAAAGAGCAATGGAGGGAGCTGGTGGAGCAAATACTTGCTCGCCTAGGATTCAAAATAGTTCTTGCTTATTCTGTCTCTTATTCCATATATATACACATATGCACATGAACACACTCTAAATAGCATTCACAGTCATTTTTTAATATTACTTTAACATTTCAGAATTGGGAGACTAAGCACCAGGTGTTGGAAAGATTTCCACGAAGTGATGGCAGTGCAGTCAGTGGGATTATGCCAGCAATATAACACCTACAGAATCAGGCCCTAAGGTCATAACAGTTGATCTCTCATAGCAAGCGACTTGAACAGAATCCCTGGGAATGCTGGAAAAGTGGCAGAACATTACATATTTTTACACTTTTATTTAATAATTCTGTTATTTGTTTCATTCTTGCACCCTTCCTCACATATTTCACAACTGTTACAAATATTCCACTAACATACTTAAAATGATTTAGTTTTTCAGCTTGCAGCCCCTGCATGAATCATCATTTCCACAAGAAGGGAAGGAACAGCTACACAAACGTAGGACAGTGCAGAACTCTTAGAAACCTCCATGCATAATTCACACATGTTCCCATCATTTTTTTCTATAGCTGTATCCTTTTTATTTCCCCCCCCGGCCAGGAAAAGTCCATAACTGCAGCACAATGAAGCCTCACAGCCTGGTAACAGGACTCGTTATTTATTTATATGTAGAAGGAGGATGCACATCATATGACTTTTTACTGCTTTATTCAAGTCCATATTACAGAATTTTCTGATATCTCCTGCGGTTTATGTTTAGTTACATACACTGAATGCTACCCTAACTGCGTCACTTGGATAAGGGAGGCAGAAAATAGAGTTTCATTTTGATCCAGCCTCATTAGAATAGAGGCATCTCTTAATTTAAAAAGAAACCCGTGGCTGATAACACAACCTTGAGAACTCAAAAACAAAATATGATTTGATTTTGATTTGACCCCGGGACAGGGAATCAGAGCCACTATGCTCTAACCATTGTTTCAGCTCAGGACTCATTTTGTAGCTTTAGAGAGCCACTACTCAAAGAGAGGAAATCGATTTAAGTTTTGTATGTACGCATAACACAGACCTAGGTTAAAAAAAAAAAAGCAACAGTCTCACTCCACTCAATAGTAATTTTAAAGCATGTCAGAAATATCTGGTTAAATCTGCATTTCCCCCATGCTCGCCTCCAGTCAGATGTTCATACATTCTTGAACCTTAAAGTTCTCATTGGGTGGAAGTTTTTCCCATCTGAACCTCACACAGTAGTTGTAAATATAGAAAGTATTAGAGCAAGGTTCTTCAATATTTTGATTTCAACATAAGTAAAAATCACTTGATATTATTTTGGTCATGGTATCTTAATGTATTTAATTCAAAACTGACTAAACTGGGGTACCCTGTTCACAATGTCTTTACAGAGCTCCTTYCCAAAGATCAAGATAACTTCCCAAAACTGAAACTTCTTAAACCATCTTGCATTTGGCACTCAAATAAGGCCCCTCAGTTAAATTTCTGAAGGTCTAAAACAGCCAATAAAGCATGTAAGCATGCTGGAAACAAAATAAACAAACTGGGGAAAAAAAAAATAAAGACCTGAAGAGAAGAAGCATATGTGGAAAGGGTAGAAGAGCAGAGGGAAGAAGTAGGTGGGGTGGGAAAAATGGATAATAAATCACAGCCCTGCTCAACCAGCAAAGATCAGTAGATTTTAGCTGAAGAAAAAGTCAGGCTAAAAGCTGCATATGATTGAAATGAGATTCTGAGCACCAGAAAGTTTAATGAAGTTACAAAACTAGGCCAAAATCAGAATTTTTTTTTTTTTTAAACACACGATGCAGTTCCCATCAATGACAGTAAGAGCTCTGCCAGTAAAACCAAGTAAGGGCTCAGACGCTGCTTTCGCTAATTCTTGGTTCCTAGTACAGGGGCATGAATTGTCTGTAGTGAGTAWGCAAGCTTGGCGCCTGGCGTAGCCGCCCGGTACAATACTGAGCCTTTGGCCTGTGCCTGGCTTACGGATTGCATTTCAACCTGAGTACATGGGTTGGAAAAGGGGAAAAAAAAAAAGAAGAAAGAGACGCTCACTGTCACCAAGCAATATTATATTGTCATATGAATTTCACAACACACGCACATATGTATGTACATACCATTATAGACATGCACAGACGTACATATACGTTATTCAACAAGAAGCAGATTAGCATCAGCTAAATAAAAATATACACACAGATGTCAAAGAAAAACCTCACAAGGTACAAAGCGCTTGCCTGTCTGTGGCATCAGTTTAAGAATAAATACTATAATAAAAATCATCATGAAATGGCATATGGTACATTTTTGTACACATATTATTCACTCATTTTTTATTGTATTTGACTTGACACTGACAATATATCTTACTCATTAGGGGAGCTTATATTTCAGTCTCAGCTGTATGTTAAAAATCTCCCACTGTTATGTGGCAAGAATACATAAAAAACAAATAGGCAAAAGCACGCTCGCCTGGAAAGACTTAATATTTCTCAAAATGTTCAGAAATGATTCTTCCCATTAAAAATCCAAAGTCAAAAGGGGAAAATACAATTGTTACCCTTGATTTTTCCCTGGTGTTTCATTTATTACATCAAGAGTTCCTTGATTGGATTCAAATGCAAAGTTGCTCCCATGGCTTCAAAGTCAGACTAAATTGAAAAATGCGCTTCAACAACATTGATACTGAAATAATATCCCAGAATACTGTCTTAATGGCCTTACCCTTATTAAATAAAAACATAACAAAACTTTGGGGGTCCTTTTAAATGAAATAACAGAATGATGATAAAAAGCAACAAAAAGGACCATGTACTAAAAAGAGAACCTTGTCCCCTTTTTAAACCCCCTCTGGAAATACTCCAGAGGTTCAGCTTTCCCGTGACTCCGAAGAAGCACACRCGGCCCGATGCGCAGGCGTGGGCTTCCAAAGACAGTGTCCCAGCCGGCGCGCCAGATACTAAAGGGAAGGCTGCCACTGCGGGCAGCGCTTTGAGCACACAGTTGAGTTTCCCAGACCAGAGCTGGGGAATCCCAGGAAGCACCGTGTCTCGGATGGAGCATTTAGACACAATTCTCCCCAGATTTCTCTCCGATATATCCAGTCATCTGCAGAAAAACAGGCTGCAAAGGAGGTCCACAAATTGCTGCTGAAGAAAAGCTCTAAGTTCTCAAAAATCATTTAAATAATCTACACGTACCGTTGGCCTATAGTATCTATTAGTACCTACTCTCTATTTTATGTTACACTCTAGAATTTTAGACAGCTGACAGTTCATGTCATTTCTGTAGACTAGAGAGGTTACATGTTTTGGGGGAGGTGAGGAAATGGCCCAAGAGCTGCTGCCCTTTGTAAATAATACCAGATGATGCCGCCGCTCTGATTCCAGTCTTTTGTGACTCCATATAGGTTGAACCCACATTAATTCCAACCCTTCCTTCCTCTTGGCAAAGAAACAACACGGGGAAGGAGCAATGACACCTCCACTGCTGGCAAAGCATCTATTACCTTCCCACGAGGTCACCCCTTGCCCCCCTCCCAGGTGAGCTTCCGTCTGGCATGTTCTTCTTCACAGCGAAGTCAAGGTTTGGCATTTTCTTTTTGACTGGTCCAACTCAGACAAAAGCAGTGTGTTTGTGAAAAGTAAATGAGGGGAAAATGCTATATTTTCCTCAACCAGATCCCATCTCTGGGCAAGCAATCGGAGAGCACAGGAGGAGATTCGGCTGGAGTAGCAACATCACCTTGATCAGCTGTAATGAGTATGCCATCCCCTTAATGACAGGGGATAAAGATGGCAAACGGTCACAAACATACCAAACTGGGATTGTCTCGCTGAAGTGAATCAGCTGGACAAAACCCTTTACAGCCACATGAACACATCAGGACAACGAAGAGGCTTGTGGCTCATCCGTATTGCTAATTCACTAGCTGTCAGGATGTCAGTCAGAGAGACTGTGCCGCACAGGGACAGATGCACAGGACAGTGTAACATCTCCTGAACTACAGCAGGAGTCCAGGCAGATGGAGATTTTTCTACAAAAATCATGTACTGCGCAGAAGAGAAGCAGCCAGAATAGCCTATTTTACCAATATTCCTTGCTCAATAAGAAGTGAATATTCTCTGACTCCTTACCTTTGTTATAGAAAACACTTTTAGGTGTTTTCCAAGGGTAAGGATATGAAGCGGGTAAAGTTAAGTCTAAGCTCTGAACTTAAACTGTGATATTTCTACATAATATAACCCTTGGAATGATGGCATTTTACAGAAGGTATATCACAGTCTCACCTAAATCACAGTGTAAGTAAATAGGTTTTTCAGTTTCTATTTTTGCCCCTCCAGGATAACAGGCCCAGACTATCACAATTGAGATATTTCAACTTCAACAATACTGTGATGCAGCGTTGCTGATTAGTTTCCATCCACAGAAATAATATTTTCAAAAGTGACAGAGAATCTCCTCCAGAAGGAGAACGCCAGGGTTAACAGACACCAGGTTTAGGAGTGCATCCATTGTCACCCAGGCGGCCCAGCACAAAAGGATGCTGCAATCTCTGGCCGCTGAGATGCACGAGGGGACCGCATCTCCAAGCCAGATATGACTTTCATTACATTTATGAATTATGCCTGACATTTAATATTTGAATGTAATATTTTTTGTTTTAATAAAGAATCACTGGATCATCAGAATAATGGATAGCACTGGTGCAAATATAATGAAAATGCCAAGCTTTAAATAGCTTGTTTAATTATTAAAAATGTTACTGGAAAAAACTAACTTTGCATTGCTGTCAAGATCAAATGAACATGAATTTCAATCAAAAGAGAGGCTATTGTACAATATATTAAAACATGAGGTTCTGCCTACAGTAATTATTGCGCACAGCGCACAAAGGAGAAAAAAAGGCAACACTATCAATCACAGTCTGTCCACATTCAGTCAATATGAGCCCCTCCCCTGCTTTGTTGCAGTTTTTCCTTTGTTAGCCATATTATACAATACACGGGGCTTTCAAGAGCTTGGCCTTGGTTGTGCATTAAGGAAGGCTCTTGAGATCCTTCTTGAAAGAAATTCAATACCTTTTCTTGTTCGAGAAAATTGCAATAAACTATACAGCATCTTCTTTTTATTTATTTATTGTTTTTTATTGCTAAATCACCAGTCATCTGCTACTTACCACATTATCCTTTCTATATGATCATGGCAACATGCTACAGAAAACACAACCTCCTCACATGTTCATCCGCATTACAGGGACAGTATGAGCAGCACTCATTCAGGCTGCTGAAGGAGTTATTTCTCCATCCAAGAGAAACACAAGGATCAAGATTTCCATTTTGCACCACTGTGGCAGGTTTGCTGACTAAGTAGATGCTCTTAATTTCCATGCTAAGCAATTRCTGGGAATAATACAGAACACGCTATCTTGCAAGAATACCACCACTGCATCTGTGCGTATTAAAAAACTAAAACTCTGTAAGCATATCAAGTCCAGTGATTCCAGTATTTTCTTTGGTTTTTAGAGAAGCAGGAGGTATATGAGCATTTAGTTGCATGTCCTTCTTGTCCATTTTTCTGCTTCTATCTCCCAAAATTTTGCTAGTAAGCAATTTCTCTCAACCAGGATGTGTAGCAGGTATCCTTGGCAGGATTCCACTGACACTTCAAAAATATTTCCTCTGATGCTTTTGAAATTCAAGTTCCTCCCACACACACAATTTTTTTCTTTTTTTAATCTGCATTGTTTTAAAAATATGCTTTAACAAAATTGGCTGAGTTGACTTTTTGTTTTTCTATTTTTGCTAAAAGTTTTACTGTGTTATGGCAAAGGCTCTTGTGCTGTATTGCTCATTTGGATATCATTAAAGATAAGTTCCACATTTTAAAAGGTGAGGTTCAACCTTTACAAAGGTATAGTTTTATAGTGACCTAAGTATAAATTCTGAGCTATATACAATGCATACGCTGAAAACATTAGAATGCAGATACATGTTTTCCTCCATCTGGCTACAACACATCCTGTTTCTATACACCTCACTGCATCTGTGGATCTAGTAGTAAAACATCCCCTTTCAGAGTGGACCTTCTCTTAGGGAAAGCATCTATGCAACCAGTTTATGCTGAAGTTGGTGGGAATTTTGTCCTCAGGCTTCCTACCAAAGTTACAGCAGCCATGAAAGCTCTAACACGGCTGTGTTAAAAGAGTAGGACTTGCTGCCCATTTTACTGAACACAGAGGCRTTTGTTTATTTACCCATGTCTGTGAAAATCTTTACATACTCTAAACTGAAGATTCACAGGGGTGCTTGAAATTAAACAGCAGAAACAAAACGTCCTCGTGCACATGCTTGAGGGAATGGTCACAAATTCTGTAACCAGGTCTTTATCTCAAGAGAGCTATAAAGCTGTAATAAAAACCATTTTATTGCTAYGCTATCCCATGATGGGGCTGCTGTCCTCTCATGAATATTGGAGGTGTCCTGCACTTAGCCATAAATGCCCCCAGCATTACAAACCGCTAAACGCTTGAGTCATTCCAGCAAAACACTTTAAACCCACACAACCTGAAGTGTGTATCTAGCCCTATGTAGACTATTTCCAAGTTCATTTTCCAGTCAGCGCAGGAGAAGGCTGTATGGTTACACCCTATACCAATGTTAGACAAAGGGAACCAAAGGGGGGTAAGGACATAGTCTTTGTATCAGTCCAGTGGATAAAGCCTGTAAGCCGAACCAAAGCTGCAGACTGGCCATATTTTTTCCCTGACTTATGGGACAGAGTTCATCTCCTCCAACTTCTAATGACTTTCCTGGGAAAAGAGTAGCYATTCCTTCCTACCATGCTATCACCATGCTACCTTATCTAGGTAGCCATGAAAATTACAGCCAAAATATAGAATCATAGAATAGAATCATAGAATCATTAAGGTTGGAAAAGACCTCTAAGATCATCGAGTCCAACCATCAACCCAGTACCCATGCCCACTAAACCATGTCCCGAAGCACCTCATCCACACGTTTTTTGAACACCTCCAGGGATGGTGACTCCACCACTTCCCTGGGCAGCCTGTTCCAATGCCTGACTACCCTTTCAGTGAAGAAATTTTTCCTAATATCTAATCTAAACCTCCCCTGGCGCAACTTGAGGCCATTTCCTCTCGTCCTATCACTTGTTACTTGGGAGAAGAGACCAACACCCGTCTCTCTACAGCCTCCTTTCAGGTAGTTGTAGAGAGTGATAAGGTCTCCCCTCAGCATCCTCTTCTCCAGGCTAAACAACCCCAGCTCCCTCAGCCGCTCCTCATAAGACCTGTTCTCTAGACCCTTCACCAGCCTCGTCGCCCTTCTCTGGACACGCTCCAGCACCTCATATATGAGATGGATTAAAGAATGCGTGAAATGCATTTAACAAAAAGCCTGGTGTTGAAAGACTTGCATAAAAGCCTTAGTTTTCTATCTCTTCCTGCTATTCATACCCCATGCCAACCAGACAAAGCTGGAGAGAGCAGGATCACTTGGCAGAACCCTGACAGAAGCAAGAGGCAGATTTTATAGTACAGCACCACATTTCTGCAGCTAAACTACTTCCACCCCACAACTGCCTTATCTGTGGCTAGTGAGGGACCTAACAAGTTCAGCCTCATCTGCTTACAACTGCATGGACTCACGCCTTGTAAACACCAGCATTGTCCCTATACCGGTTCAGTTCTGAGCATGGGTTTCCATCGGGAACTACAGTCGTGTTAGGACTAACAGCGTAGGAGATACAGAAAAGTAATTGCAGTGCTGCTTCAGCTCTGTGTAAGCCAAGGGGAAGGAACATGTTCAAAGCAAGCTGGGAAAGTGCCAGGTATTAAATTAATAATTACTAAAAAAATCCCCCCATCTCTCTACCCCATAGCTTTTGTGGACACAACTTCTAAGGATCAAACAAGTGTAAGTGAAACACACAAACTTGGCCAAGGCATCTACTGAAGCATTAGGCTCTCTCTGCTCTAGTTACAACCTCTAGTAAAGCTGTCCTGTGAAATTTTTTAAACATTAGTTCCAAATTTCACAGATCTTAAAGCAAACATTTTAACTGATAATAGCATGGAGAAATCGTTTAAGGAAAGTCACATCTTGTAGCTACTCTCTCTGTGTTGTCCCAAGTGAATTTGTTGAGAGGACAGGGGCAGAACACTGAATCTATTAAACACGTTGGGCTAAAAGCAGTAATTGGCTTCACCCAATATTCTGCAGATCTTGTTGCATTATGCTGTATTAACTTTTCATGGCCTCACGCAGCGTACATTTTTTGACATTGCTTTCCCCTTGTCCCCATGAGAGCAGTCTGTCTATTCATTCATCTTTGTTTACATTCTTTCAATAAATTATACAGATAACCCTCTATTTTGCCAATTTTTCACTACTAGCATTTTTAGTTTTGCATTCACATAAGACATTCTAAGTTTATGAACTGAATTGGAGCCGATAAAGTTAAAACTAACAAGGCTATAAAAATGAATTTGCTTTAATACTGCAAACATGCTCACAGCAAAACATTAGTTGCAGCAAGCTTTTCCTCATTTTCTCCTGCTTCCCCTTCTCATATAGCACTTGCCTCAAGCCATGGAGGAGAAGGCCCTTCATTAGCAGAGTCTATCACAGCATATAGAGGAGCATCTCCATTTATAAATTTAGTTCTGGGGCAATCCAACAAGCCCATCCACAGCCAACCATAGAAGATTCTGACCCAGCAGCATCACGCCATTTAGTGTGGGACAGTCTGGGGATAAAGGAGCTTTCATTATGTGGAATATAACTGGAAACGCACTAAGCTGCTGCTCAGAAATTTCCCAGTAACATCCCTACAGCTGGTCAGAAAAGAAAGAGACCTATAAATATATTTTGAAAAAAAAAAAAACCTCTAGATTTTGCAATTGGAGAAAGAAAAGGAAATATTTCCACAAGAAGAGCTGCTAACACCCATACCAAAACAAAGGAAATGAAAAATAGATGGGGCTGCCAGTCTGCTCCATAATTCAGTCTTTACAGCATTTCTCTGGAAGGGTGGGTGCCAGTCAGTAACTGTATTTTCATATAAACAATACAGACATCAGTTAAGCCTTTTAGAAAAAAGAACAGACTTCTGCTCAAGAGCAAGTCTTGTGCTAAACCACCCAAAAAAAAAGAAAGGTGAGGCACTGCTGAGCTCCATTTAACTCATACTACCTGCAGACAGAGCCTGCATCACGGCTGCATGATATGGGCCCAGGGAGGAGCGGGAGGCAAGGCAGGAGGTTTGCTTGCTCTTAAACCAGAGAACTTGCATGCCAAGATGCAAGTCTATGCTAGCTGAGGAAGCTCAGACACTTGCAAACCAAGGGCTTTCAAGATTCTGGGCCAGACATGGATATTTGAAACTGCAATGCATGTAGTTGATGCTATACAATAGGAAGTATTATGAAATAATGGATTAAAACACTACTTAAAAACATTTTAGCTAGATGTTAAAACCTTGCTAAAATTCTAATGTCACCTAAGAAACCAAATTCAAGATGACAAGAAATTCAGTGGGATTTAATCATGCATACAGGGAGAAATTTTRTGAAAATAATCTGACCAAAGAAATAAGAGCCTAATGGCAGAACTGATGATCCAATCCTCAGAAAGACTGCCTAACAATTTCATGTCACTGATATGAAACCAGTTTCTAGCTTAAACAATCAAAGCTAATTTGAGCCTTTAATATATGAGTTATTAATTACAATTAGAAACACTTGTCATATTCCAGACAGAAGATTAAGATTATTTCCTTGACTTACATGGTATGTTATCCTGATATTATCTAAACTCACAGTGTAAAACAAACAACAGCAAGAACAGATCATTCCCAAGAGCACAACAGCAAAACAACCTGTTAGACTTAGTTGAAAGGATATTTTTAGCCAGAATAAAGATAATGGATTAGTTTTCTCCTGTGGCTTGCATTTAATTTTTGGCTGGCAAAGCTTGCTAATGAGTAAAACTTCCAGATTATAAAGGACTTTTTTAACACAACTTGGGGAAAAAGCCCAACTATTTAAGGCAGGGAACAACAGTTATACAAGTTGTTGATAAATCCATCATTTTCCAAAATAACATTTCCATGGGAAAGCTCTTCTTTGTTAAAAACAGCACTTAGGAAAACACGATTTCATTCAGGAAAAACAAAACAAAACATTCCCGTAAAGCTGAACAACTTTGACCTTTTCAGAATACAATTTGTAGCTTTTGTGTTGTCTTATATGAAGCAAAAAAAAATACACATTCAAAACCAAATGGTTTATTTTTTTCTGAAGGGGGGAGAAAAAGAAGTAGATCTTTCATACGAGATTTTGACGGTTTGTTTTTAGTCTGCTTGGAAGGGGATTTTTTATTTGTCCCAAAACTTTGTACGAAATGGAAGAACCCAGCTCCCACAAGCTCCGATGTTTTCATAACCTCTCCCGGTGCTATASGGTACGGGTGCGTGCATGCACGATCATGGGAGCCACAATCAGAAACCACAGCTGGGCACCTGCTGTTCATTTTTCAAAGGAAACAGGGAAGATTATGGTGGGTCATGGGGCGATTTAAGCGTTGCACAGTTGCTGAAAAAGCTCACTAGAAAAAAAGCGGAGGCTCAAAAGGTAGGCAGTCCTCTCCAACTACTTTTTTGGGGATCAGGGACCCTAAAGTGGATGGGAAAGGCTGTGCAGATACAGCTCTGTCTCCCACACAGCTGGAGCCTAGTCTGTCCTGGTCAGCGCTAGCAAAAACCAGCATGGACTTTCTTCTGCAGAGGGGTGGTGGGCAGGGCTGCCGGGGGGGGGGGGCCGTCACCCCCATGTCACAGTGCCACCACCCRGCAATGCAGCAGTCACAGTGCCCCAGGGCAGGATAAAGGGGGCATCCTCCCATGTCCCGTTGCCAGCCTGCCCAGCAGGCAGCCCGAAGACATCTGAGAGGAAGTCCTTGAGGAGCTGTTGGAATTACTTGGAGGGAGGAAGACTGGAAGCTGGACAAGGCTGCTGGAGGTTCTTTACTGCAAGGCCAGCTCTTGGTGGGGCCATATTCAAAGCTCATCTGATGGATCGAAATCCTTCTTGAGCCTTTGGGGAACAGATGCCAGCTCCTCAGGAGATGAGAAGAACCACCAACCCCAGTGGCAAGACCAAGGGAATGCCTTCTTGAGGAGCACTGCAGAGCTCGCTGTCCTCATCCCCGGGGCAGTAGCCATAAGAAAGGGGATGCAGAGATGTTGCGAGAGGTCCCAGTGTTTTGGAGCACCCACTGGTGTCCTGCCAGGCACGGGGTGGATTCTTGCCCCCCACATCCATCAGGCCAGGGGCATTTGGCCACTCTCAGAAGCTCCTAAGATGGCTCCAGGTTGAGAGAGAATAGGGCTTAGCCATCTTCTGGGAAGCATGACCAGCTTGTGGGATGAGGAGACAGGTCTTGCTCACGTGCTCAGGGAATAGCTGATTCACCAGCTCCGGTGTCAGGAAGGAATTTTCCCCCAGGGCAGATTGTCACTGGTCCCTGGAGGTTTTTTGCCTTCCTCTGCAGCATTGAGCATGACCACTTGTCAGGGCTCCTCTAGTCCATTTTGGCTAGGTTACTGCCTGCTGCTCATGCACCATGAAGATGATGAAGATGGCCTCTCGTGCCCTGCAGCTGGGGGGAGGAAGGCATTTTTTTCCCCCAGGGTGGGCTGACAAGCATCCCCAGGGGTTTTTTTGTCTTCCTCTGCAGTATTGAGCACAGCCCCTTGCCAGGGCTCCTTTGGACCGTTTTGGCTAGGTGCCTGCTGCTCATGCTCCACAAAGGTGGCCCTTGTGCCCCACATCCAGGGCGAGGAAGCTTTCCCAGGTTGCTTCTTTTTCTCTGTAGCACTGAGCACAGCCCCGTGTCGGGGCTCCTCTGGACCATTTTGGCTAGGTTCTTGCATGCTGCTCTTGCACCTCCAAGGCGCTACTCATGCCCTGGCGCTCTCTGGCTCTTTTTCCCATTGCAAGCTTTGTAGCAGGAGCAAGCTCTGTTCTTCCCTTGGCTCCATTTCCCCAGGTGTTCTTGCTTGTGCAAAACAGCCTGTGCTTGGAAGGGCTCCAGGCTTGCTGCATCATCAGGAACTGCCACTTTTCAGCTCTCCCTGCATGCAATGCAAGTGCAGGGCAGGCACAAGAGCGCTTTTCATGCATCACTGGTCAAGCAGCACAGCAGAGCAAGTTTTGGAAGGCAAAAAGTATGCTTGTCATCGATACGTGTCATACTTTTGACAATATCCCACGGTACCTCACGTCTCTTTTTCTTCTTTTGTGTGTGGTCAGTCCTGATCCTCATTCTTCACATTCTCACTCTTCAGGGAACAGGGACGGCTTGGCCTGTGTTCCTGCTGCTACTTTCTGTGACTTGCCTTTGCCAGGCTGCAAAGGATGTTTTTTCAAGCTAAACTTAAGAACGCATCAGCCTGGCTACGCATACGCATTGTGTTAACACTTGTGAGCATCGGCTCTGAAACAGATTCAGAAAAATAAAATAAAATCCTGTTTCCACTTATAACCTCTGTGATATGTGTCCTTGAAAGTGTTTTTGGAGCTGAAAAACCCTTGGCATTTCGGACAAATAACAGTCTCATTRTTATTCAACTCATGAGTAACACAAGGAATGGAACAGAATACTTATGCTATGTCATATACCTATGCCTAGAGTTGTGTGTGACAAGCTATGACCTAGGTCTGAGGGGTCCATCCAGGGGAGCAGCTCTCTGCAGTGCAGGTCCCAGGCCCATCCAGGAGACAGGGGCAGAGACAGGCACACCTACAACATCGCTCAGGCAGGGACTGCAGGCCCCAGGCTGAGCTGCAACACGTCCCCTGGGCCCTTGGCAGGAGACAGTGGGGCGGAGGTCCCAGGGGAGACCAGTCCCAGTCACTGAGGCCTATGAGCACCCCCAGGACCCTGAAAGAAGTAGACTTGCACTGCTCTCCTTTAGACATTTATGGTTGGCCACTTYGGAGACAGTATTGGGTTAGATGGACCTTCGCTCCGATGGCAYACTGTTGTTCTCAGACTCTTTTGTTTTATTATGTTTTTACAAGGGAAACAGCTCAGGCATTTCTAAAAATGAGTACAAGGAGAAAAAAAAAGTCCATGGGGAAACGAACAGGTATTGCTCACATCAAAAAGATCTGCAACCATTTAGTTCAGGAGCACTTCCTGCTTCARACTGAGGGCTTGATCTTTGAGCCTTGCTAATGTCAGAGATACAGTTTTTTTGCCATCCTGTAGAAACCCAGCTAAACTGGATGAACACAGAAGACTTTCAAGAACAGCACTTCATATATGCTTTTTGCAAATTTGTTCAGATGGYCAAATTATCTAAAGACAATCCACAGCTCTCACCCCCATCAGAAGGTACATGCCTCCCTCCCACAAAGTGACAGAGCCAATTCCTAGGCTGGGACATGATTACCCATTCAATGCCTTCTGCTAGTGCAGGGCTGGGAAGAAATGTCATGAGAGATTTCCTCAGCATGTACYGCTAGGGAAAGGAGGAGGTAGGAAGAAGAACAGAATAGAAAAATTCAGCTGGAAGGGACCTACAATGATCATCTAGTCCAACTGTCTGACCACAAGTTAAAGCATGGTATTAAGGGCATCATCTAAATGCCTCTTAAACACTGACAGACATGAGGCATCAACCACCTCTCCAGGAAGTCTGTTCCAGGGTTTGACCATCCTCTTGGTAAAGAAATGTTTCCTCATGTGAAGCCTGAACCTCCCCTGACAGATGCAGCTTTGAGCCATTCCCACACATCCTGGCACTGGATSCCAGGGAGAAGAGCTCAGCACCTCCCTCTCCACTTCCCCTCCTCAGGAAGCTGTAGAGAGCCGTGAGGTCATCCCTCAGCCTCCTTCTCTCCAAACTATACAAACCCAGTGTCCTCAGCCACTCCTCAAAGGACATGCATTCCAGCCCCTTTGCCAGCTTTGTTTCCCTCCTCTGGAGGTGTTCAAATACCTTAATATTTTTAAATTGTGGGGCACCATTTACGGGACTGCATTCCTGTATTGTGTTACCCCACAGTACGGGAATGCAATTAGTACAGCTATAGCTAATTGTTTCAGGATGTGGTATGTCAGCATTGCACAGCCCTTTGCAGAGAGGAAAGCATGGTCTTAAAATGCACTGGCTATCCGTTCGTTTTCAAGAGTAACTCAAAGCATAGGTTTTAGCTCACAAATCCCATGTAATTTSAAATCCTTGCTACTTCAAGACTGTCTGTTTCCTAAAAGCCCTCTGGACAGGGGGCACTGATGGCAAGGGAATTTGTCTCTAGCCTCACTCTGCCTGCTGATCTGTCAGATCCATGTTTGGACATCCTGAGCTTGCATCAAAATGTTAAGATTCTTTAACTGAACAGACATTGTCTGGCAGCTTTCTGCACTCATTGCACCAATTTTGCAAACTAATTACTATGTGCGTGCTAAAAGATTGTTTTTCATAACTTTTTATTAATTAAAAAATTTGTCTGAATAAMATCATCAGTAGTTTCATCACACTGACATTCTCAGGTGGTTTCAGGTGGGCGTATAAAAAGCAAAATCTTCAGTCTTTCTTTGCAGCTATCTTACAGGCACATAGGAACTCCTAAAGAGAGGCAGTTACCTTTTAGTGTTGGACAGCCAACTGCTTACCCATACCAGCATTATCAGCAACAAACTTCCTCCTCACTAAATGCTTGCAGAATTCCTTTAAAAACTCAGCAACCTTTATTCCCACTCCTTCAGAGTAAAGCATATCCCCACAGACAGCAGTGCCACTAACTGCATTGCACTGACCCACCAGCATTTTGTCCCTTGTAGCTTTTTCAGTGTCTGGGCTGATGTGGCACTTTCTCCAATTAAACTTCCAAAATGGAAGCTCAGTTAATGCCACCTTCTGGTGTGGCAATATCAGTTTCATAACTTCACCTGCTTGGCCTCCACGTCTGCTGTCAATCAAAGGCTACTAAAGGCGCCACTTGTGGGACTTGAATTTTTTTTTCAAGCTGCATGCACTACCACTCTCTGGTTCAGATGTTTATACCCCTGTTAAGTTTTTAGCAAGTGTGCTTGAATACCTAACATGGACATCCAAGCTCATTTTGCCCTTAACAGGATCTAATCCATGTGCTCTAGAGTCACACTGTGAATCAAGCCAGTGCCTTTTAAGCAGAGAGGTTTAGCAGGCTTGCTTCAGAGCTGCACTACYGCTCTGAACAAAAAAGCTAACACAGGTGTGACCTGGGATACGCTCTGCATTCAACTGCAGTTGGAACAAATCTTTTTCCAAGCAGTTCAAGACCTAAGAGTAATGTCAGAAGGAAAAGTAATTTCCAACAGAAATGCTTATAGGCCCAGTCTTATGAGTTTTCCCATTTACAAAGAAGGTTAAAACTAGCCCTGAAACAGTTAACCTGTGCATTAAGCACCAAATTAGCATGCACTTGATGTCTTCTCAGCTCAGCAGAAAACAAAAGTACTCCTGGGCTGTAGGAGTGTAAGTGAGAAGCATCCTACCCTCTTTCAGCAGTACAGCCTACCAAGGGGCATCCGTGTGCCAGGATCTCTGCTCCCTTCCTCCAACTGGTAGGAGGACGACCAACAGGAGCAGTTAYTTGTTTTCCATGTTCAGTCCTGTTCTCTTTGGAGCCCTTCGAGTTAGACTAGACTAAAGAAACTGTCATAGAAAGATATTACATTCACACATAATGCAATGTCCAGAATGAAATGCCAATTCTTAAGTTTTGTTAATTTACTGTATGACCCTTGACTAAATATTACCATAAAAAAAATAAAGAATTATATATGTATGGAGTCTCTCAGGTCTCTTTTCCTATTTTCACTGCTCAGAATTAAAAAAGCAGACATAATTCCAATTTCTTAAATAAACAAGGATAAGTGAGTCTAGTTAGGAAAATAAATGTTAATCAGGTGTTTTTCCATCCTCTCAGAAAAATTTATGTACTTTTTGTTTTTAAAACAAAAGTTTCAACACCTTAATAGTGAAAACTGAGCTCTTTTACTGCACTCTTCATTGAACAATTCTCTTTCTTGACTTTGGCTTTATTCTAGTACAGAAAACCTAATTGAATGAAGACAGCATTGGTCCCATTTCTTCCAGAGACTGAGAAAGCAGACACACTGCAACCCAATGTGCTAATATCCATACCATGTATTCGTTCACAGCATGAACTCTCATTAACAGAGCAGCCTATATTCAACAATGTGGCCATTATTTTACTAGAGGCTGTGAGGTGCAAGGTAGCTGAAATAGCAATGTGAGTATTTTCTTTCATCCCCAACCATACCAAGAGCATGGATTTCATCGGCTGTCTGCTGACAGATGTATCGCTGTTTACTCCATGTCCTTGCTTATGGGTTACTCCTCTGATCTCTAACAGGATCCATCAGGGCTTGCCAAACTTCAGCTGCTCATGTCTCATTCATGGTCTCTCTTCTCAAAGGAGCCTGTAATGCTCATCACACAAAGCCATGTAAAATTCAGCTACAAGAGCATCATACACTTACTAAAATCCAAGAGGGACAAAATCAGCCCTCAGATGACAGTGGGCAGATCTCAGTTTCAAGAACAACAGCAGCCATGCACTTATGGGTGAAATATAACCTAGGAATAAATCCCCAGTGCTGGGAATAACTGGGAACAATTTCCAGAGCCAAATACCTGCTTTTATCATTTTGTATTTTCATAGGTTTCATATCAAGTTTCTCTCCTTTTATTCAGCAGCAGAAAATTTATAACAGTGGGAGCATCACTATTTGTTAATACTTCCTCAAAGGCTCCATTTGATTTATGCAGTGAGCAAACCAAAACAAAAAATCCCTGCTTCTAAATTTATGAGTTCGAGCTACAGGCTGTCAATTTTTTGCACAAATGTATCAAAGTGGCTAAGAGAAATAATCAACTCTCTTCCAACATCAAGATATTTTAATGCTATTTCCCCTAACAACTCAGGCTGATGCTGTAGTAAGTTGTCATTCCTATACTGCACAGTACCTTCTGGGGTGCATGGGCAACCAGAAAGGTCGACACTGTTTATGAGTAAGAAGCAAAGATCTTCCCACGGGAGATGTAGAATTTCTAACCCAGAACAGACAGGAAGAAATGCTGGGGGCAGAACCCCCTTGCAAATATATTCTGATCAGGATTAAGGCTCATAGGAAATTTTCTATATAAAGTTGCTGTGTAAGACCAGTATGATATCCCATAGAGACAGAAAGCAGCTATGAGCAACTGAATTATGCCCTTCTGATGAATATCATTTTCACTGTTGTCATGCCCTTAAGACCCAGTTAGCTCACGCTGGAAAATGACCAATATCCTGAAAATATGCTCATCGTCGAGATAATTTCAGATTTAGCCATCAGAACCTTAGCTAGGCTAATAGTCCAGTCCACTGCAAGGCTGATATAATGAGCACCAGGTCTACTGCTAAGATAGCAAGTGTTAACACTTCTGAGGGAAGCTGTAAGAGGATATTGGGGTTAAAGCTTTTGTCACTGTACTGTTAGTAAGCTTACACTTTAAAAGCAGGTCGCCATAGATTTTTCAAGAGTGAGGCTCTTGGATTTCATCACCCAACATGGCATATTAGGAGCTTTCTACTAAAAAATTACAAGTTTCTGATTTATTTCACATCAAATTCATTGAGATGTCTCCAATTTTCACTAGTTTAAGTGAAATGTGCAAGAGGATTGATCTAAAACGTGAAAGCCTAGATCTATGACAAGGTAAATGCATTAACCAAGACAACGCATGCTCTTGGTTAACGGTTAAGACACCCCATCAGCAGCCTAACCCTAACAGCAGGGACCATTTTGCAAAACGTGATAAATGGCAGACGCAGTGGAAGTCACAAAAGCAGTTGTCAACTTCTAAGCTCATAAGAAAGTAGGTAACCTTGGATGCTCTTTCTGAGCTTGTGTGCACGCTTTGAGTACAGTTTGCAGTGTGATGACAAGTGCTGTGGAAAAACCTGAATGAATTATAACGCACATCTTACTGTATTACTGGCCAGATTACTATCAGGTTATTAAATTCACTTTTCTGTTTATTGTACCCATCAATACACTAAACTTCAGGCTTGCTGAATTTAAAATTTATATCCATAACTACTTTGGAGAGATTAGATAACTCTTCCTGAATCTTAAATCAAAATATGGCAGGCTTCTAAATAAACAAAAGCATATTCCAAAATATTCTACAGGAAAGTAAATAATATTTCATACAGACCTTGATTTCATTGCAAAAAGTCATAGGAATCATAGGAAAATTCAGGTCAGAATGACCACAGGAGGTTTTTAGTCCAAACCCTGTTCAAAGAAGGGCCAGCTGTGAGCTCAGACCAGGTTGCACAGGGCTTTATCCCGTTGGGTCTTGAAAATATCAATGGATGCATGGGTGAACACTGACTGCACAACCTCTCTGGACAACCTGCTCTGCTGCCTGACTGCTGCCATGTCCACCAGGACCTTTTTCCCACAGCCGCTTCCCAGCCAAGCAGCCCTAGCCGGTGTCATTTCAAGGCTCCTTCCTTCCCACATGCAGGACTTTACATTTGCCCCCGTTGACTTTCACAAAGCTCCTCCCAGGCCATTCCTCTAGCCCATCTAGGTCACTCTAGATGGCACTCCTGCTCTCAAGCATATTGACCCATTCTCCCCAGTTTGGTGTCACCTGCAAACATGAGAGTGCCCTTCATCACATTCTCCAAGTCACTAATAAATATGTTAAACAGGACAGGTCCCAGTACGGACCCCTGCACTACTCCACTCCGAGTCAGCTTAGGCAGAGTATAGCCCTACCTGGATCTCCCTTCTAGGCCTGATCATTCAACTGGGTTGGTTTTTTTGTTTGTTTTGGTTGGTTGGTTTTTGTTTTGTGGGTTTGTGGTGGTTTTTTTTTTGTTTTTTTTTTTTTTTAAACACTCATCTAGTTAACCAACCACCTCTAACTTGGATACAAGAATATTACAGGGGACCATGTTAGAAGGTGGTGTAAAGTCAAGGTAAACGACACCCACTGCTCCTGCCTTGTCCACAGACGTAGTCATTTTACCACAAAAGGTTGGTCACGCATGCTTTACTCTCTGTAAATCCATGCTGACTGTTTCCCCAGTCACCCTTCTTTTCTTTAATCTGCTCAGAAATGTGTTATTCAGTGGTAAAACAGTTCTAGAAACGTACAGCTTTTTTTTTTTTTCTTTTATTGTATAAAGTCAACACTCATAATAGTAGTCCAATGGACTAGGCCAGCAGGTACAAAGAACGGGAGCTATAAGGCACTATTAAAGGTATTCACACTGCTCTGTTCTTTGCATAWTAGTCCAAATTCAAAACACTTGTGCCATTTCATATTACCACCTATCTTCAGTAAAGAACAAAACCTGGTAAAACATTATGTCTTTCTGATGTGTGCATGCAAAGCTTGGGTGGAGCCTTGCAACTAGCTTACACTCAAGACCCCTAAAAATGTACAACCATGGAAAAATTCTGCCTCCAACTGAGCTACCAAGGGAAACATCAGTAAGAGCATATGTTTAAGTGTGCGTGTTCCCATTTACTACCAGTGATTTCAACTATAAATCAAAAGTCTGTCTGCTTGAAGTACTAAACATTCATAGCCTTTAAACCAACAGATAATCATAATTTTGTTAATGTTCCTTGAAGCCAATAATACTCAAAAAGTAAATACTTAAGAGCAACTGAGAGGCTTGTGAATAAATACTAATTTGTAAGTAGCAGCATTTATGACTAATGCAGCTTACTATCATATCAAAAGAACAGTGTAGAGTACTGTGCTTACTTCTTGTTGCCAGAGCTATCAACATAACCCCACTAACTTCAAGGTTACTACATGACAAATAACTTATATGGCAAATATTGTCTTCCAAGGTAGCAAACTCTTAATTAGATCATAGGGAAGAGCCATGATTTTGATCCTCAAGTTAAATTGGTCTACTTTAAAAAGCTAGACTATTTAACTAGTGAGTGGTCTGTATCTTAGCATGTATCCTATCTTAGAAATAGCAGTCGAGTCAGTATTGGCAGGGGGAGGTGGGGGGTGGGAAGGCTGTGTTCAACAGGAACATATGCAGGGAGGAGCCCTGACTTTAATGTTTGCCAGTAATGTCAATCAAGCCTGTAGGTTTGCTCAGGACCCTAAGGTTAAGTATATATCTGAATACTTGCAAGATCAGACCTTCATAGCTCAGCCACAGACAGGGCAACGTAGCACATACTCACATATTGCTGGGGTGCTACACTGACATCTCACGTATTTAAAAAAGCCAAAACAAGCTGGGCATCAGAAACAGGCCTGAAGACAGACACAGCCACTCTTTCATGTATGCAGCCCACTAGCTCATATTTAAAGAGAAAAAAAAAGAATAAAACAGGAAAAAAAAAAAAGAATAAAGACCTATATTTACCATCACCAGAATCACATGAATGAAGATAAAACAGATTTTTAACAGGGGAAACTGCAGTTTTCCAGGAACTGTATTTTCAGAAGGTATTTGAAAAGGGACCACAAAACACATAGGGGAAGAGATAAAAAAGAACATTTCACCGTCTTGCCTCTAACACATGTTAAACATAAAATAGGAGGGAAAGCCAAGCAGCTCCTACAGGCATGCTAGAAGTTAGAAATTAAGACTTCCAAAAAGGCTGCAAATATTCAACAAAAGACAACAACTGATGTCACACAAGATCTGTGTTAGAGCAGATTGATGTATATGCAGATATGTTCATCAGCAGAATATCTTTTGATCAGAAAAGGAAAAATAACCCTTCAAATCTTTTAAATTGTTACAGGGATGGATAAAAGGGACAGTAAGAGTAGCCCTACTCTTAGTCATAACAGGAGCTTGTCAAAACTTGTCAAAACCATCTGCACATTTTAACAGTAGAGAGAAGGACCAGTAATTCCTAGAAACCCTATGCAAGTACATCACTCAACATATATGCCTTCTCAAATATTCTGAAGAATCACGTTCCCAAAGCGCATATGATGGCTTAATCATATACAGACATTAGCCCCAAGAAAATTCATCTCCCCAAACCCAACAGAAACACAATCCTCGCCTGGACAGCAATAGGGCCAAGAGCTGCTTTTCCTCTCTAGGTACATCTTCACTTGCAGCTAGAACAAGCTCTGCCCAGGTATTCCTTGCAAGGACTTTATCAGTACCTATGCTGAAGATATTTCTTCTCAAAAGAATATATTTTATTTTGGACTAGAACTTCTTAGGGAAGGTGAAGGACTGTAACAGTATTTGTTGACAAACATCGTACACCATCACACAATGAAGCCTGAAACACAAGCATCAGTTGTTATCTGCTAACAATACTTATCACAGTGGAACTGGAAGACCCCTTCTCTCCTCCCTCCTCAGAAGACAAGCAGGTACGTGTATTACAGCAGCAATGTCACTTAAAGTCACAAAACTTGAGATATGAAGTTGTATGAGCAGAAGAGTGTTGAATTTCTCTTCAGAGTGTATCCATACGCCCACAGCTCCCTAGCAAAAACACTTTTTGGCTGATTCCTCTATTCTACAGTTCAAACTGCCATTAGACCATAAAGGCCCAAGAGAACAAAGGAAAATTAGTATCACCTCAAAGAATCTCACATTTCTTGATTGCTCCCCACAGATGGGCTGCTGCAGTCAGTTTCCACAAAATGGCAGGAACACAGCTTAGCAGCAGTGCCTTAATGAGGTTGAGGCAGAAGAAAGTACTTCTGAGCGCAGATACCAGCTCAGTTTTCTCCACTGAAGACCCAGCCTGTGTTCAGGTCGGAGAAGATTTTGTACAGTTTGTTCCTAGCACGTTTCAGGCTCAGCTCATACCACAAACAGGATTTACTGGTAGTGGGCAAAGATGAAAGAGGGAGAGGGGAATAGTTCTTGAGCCCTTCTGCAAGGTCAGCAGTAGCAGGTGCCTAATGGGGAACTGAGATATGAGGAAGAAACATCAGCTTTTATAAGCATAAAAGCCTTGTGCATGCTGAAGAATTATCAATGGGTAATTCCCAGTGAGGACAGAAAGGCAGGTAGGAGCTTTCATGCCTACTGCTAGTGGAGCGAGGGAGAAGGTGTGGGGGGGAAGGAAATCATACTGTTGTTAAGACTCCAGCCCATTCAAGCTTCCTCTTGTGAGCCTTTTTGATTACCAGGAGCTCCCAACAGCATTGTGGAGGAACAGTTTGAAAATTTTTCTGTAATTCCACTTGAATATAGCAGACCTGTCAGGAAAAGCCTCCAGAAAGAGATGACTGGTGCTCCCTTTGCTTAGAACACTTCATCTTATCCTGTGGTTTAGACTAAGTGGGTTGCTGAGTGTCAAAATTTGAGGCTTCATTTCAGCATGTCTAAAGGAGAAAACGAAGGGCTGGCCAGAGAAGAGCCTGCACATGGTCTCAAGAAAATTCCTAATCTCTCTGCCTCCATTTTAAACTTAGTCTTGTTCTAGTCACCATAAGGAGCAGGTCTGAAAAAACCAGAAACATTATAGTGCCTTCATTAGAGAACCCACCTCCTTCCGTGAAGGGTGCAGGAATTGGGAATTTCCACAAAGCCTTAGCACGTGATTTCTCTTGCTCACTGGTCACCTTGGTCAAGCACCAAAACTGGCATCACGCTGGTTTCATCTCTTGCTTGAAGTCATAGAATCATTTAGGTTGGAAAGGACCCTTAAGATCATCGAGTCCAACCGTTAACCTAGCACTGCCAAGTCCACCACTAAACCATGTCCCTAAGCACCACGTCTACAAAACTTTTAAATACCTCCAGGGATGGTGACTCCACCACTTCCCTGGGCAGCCTGTTCCAGTGCTTGACAACCCTTTCGGTGAAGAAATTTTTCCTAATATCCAATCTAAACCTCCCCTGGCACCACTTGAGGCCATTTCCTCTCATCCTATCACTTGCTACTTGGGAGAAGAGACCAACACCTGCCTCTCTACAGCCTCCTTTCAGGTAGTGTAGAGAGCGATAAGGTCTTCCCTCAGCCTCCTTTTCTCCAGACTAAACAACCTCCAGTTCGCTCAGCTGCTCCAGTCATGATGGGATAAGTGATCTCCAAATGGTGAGTAGGAAGTAGAAGAATCACCCTTCCAAGGACGACAGCCTTAAAAGAGGTTTTCCTGAAATAGTCCTGGAGGCAATGCTACCAACCTTATTTAGTGCAAGATTTAAATGCCTGCCTGGAATTGCACTCCCCTCCCAAGCAATATAGGCAATGAGACCATCCATGTGACTAAGAAGTAATTGCCACATATAACACCACATTAGAAATCTGCCAGGAATACCGAAGGCGTACGGTGATGGCCTAATTAAAACACAAACACTTTGAGCTTTGTTTCCAGGAGTGGCAGGAGGGAACTCTGAAGAGGGAACCTCCCAGATGTCCAAATATAGGAGGTTACTAGAAGACACAGAGCTGTATCCAGAGTCAAAGAAAAGGAAGCACAGCTGAATGACTTATGCCACAGGCTGAGGGGAACTGCCTACAGTACGTGCAGGAGGGGGTTTGTATACACAGTGGCTAAGGGGAGCATCTTCTGGCTTTCAGGGCTCCTGCATAGCTACAGCACAGCAAAAATATACTGTAACAAACACTTCAGGAAAAATAMTTTCTGACTGACAATAAGGACAAGAGAGACATAGTTGCAGAGACAGCACTCAGAAGAGACTACAGTAACTCCACCAAGAATTATAGATATGGGAAATGTCAGCAAACAAGTTCACACTGAACTCCAGGAAGCTGGGGAAGCAGGCATACAAATAATTCACCGAGTAGAACAGAAGTGTAAAAAAAGATGGAAAAATATGGAGTTTGCACAAGATACAAGGTAAAAAAAAAGTTAAACAGAAATGCAACAAGTAAGTACAGTAGAGAAAAGCCATGACAAAGTTCATAGGAATGACTTCGCATATGGAATCAAATCTAATAACTATGACAGGAAAATTATACCTATCCTCACAAACCAAGGGAAAGCACATAGCAGCAAGAAAGCAGGCAGTCCCAGAAGATGAAATATTTTATGCATATGACAACACTAAAAAGAATGAGAGCAATTTTAAATCACAGACTAGGATCAACACCAAGGACGTGTTTGTGTGTAGCGGGCACAAAACAGGTAACACAAGTAAATGGCTCCAGAGGCAGCAATGGAGGTCAGAATTACATCTTCATCTCTTTGCTAGAAACAGCCAGGGAAGTAAAACACAAGACAAAAGAAAAACAATATGAGTCTCTGATTGAGAGCAGAACTACAAATGGGGCTATACGCTTGTTTATCCACCCAAAGATTACACTGTTACCTGAAGAAGCATGAGCATTACAACACACATCTGCCCCTAAAAAGATTAAGTAAATTCAAAAGTTTAGCTTTAAGCTGTAAAAACATCTGCTGAAGTTTTTAACTCTGCAAACTGTGCTGCAGTTATCTAGTAGTCAGAAACAATTGGGTCTCACTGAAACTGTGCTAAAAAACCATCCCAGTCCTGAAATTCTTCAGTGAGGAAAAAGGAACCTCTCAGCACACAGTCCCACAGCTCCCAGTGTCCAGAGCTTTCGTGCCAGGGTCACTTCTGCTGGGGGAACAAATGATCGCCCAAATGGAAGAAAAAAACTAGTCTGGCAAATAGTTAAACTCGCACCATACCAYTGTAATTATTTTCAAGAGTGGGAAGTTATGCATAGGAAGTATCGCCAACAGAGAGGACGGTAGAGCAAAGTCACTGCTAGCACAACTACAAGGGAAAAAAATAATCAAGGGATATATTGCTGACTTCTGCAAGACAGTCTGGTAACAGAAAAGCATAGCATCTAAATGAGAACATAAACTGTTAAACSAAACCAGTTTCAGACCACTTCAAGGTAACAGCTAGGAAAAAATAAAAAAATAAAAAAGAATATACAGGGCAAAATTTGTATCAATTCTACTTGCATAGCCAGACACTGCAGAAAAAAAACTTGACACTCAAGAACATTTTAACTCTCAAGGTGATTTGAAAAATACTTCAGCATTACACACCACGAGACAAAACACTTCAGCCGTATACTGTAAAATACTTTTAAGAAGTTTCTCAGAAGTATGTGGGAGTCAGTCTGAAATAGAAACATTTCTCTGGCGGCTCTAAAGACACAGTGCATTCCACAGCAGGGCCACGACCAGGCAAGACCTGATGCAGAGCTGTGACGCACAYGGGGATACCCAGACTATACAATAGGCTACAGCCGTGTTGGAACACACAGCAGATTTTCAAGCATAGTAGGAATCGCCTATTTCACTACAAAAAGCACACAATAACATCATTTTCAGACTATTATCTAGACACCTGGGAACTAAAAAAAAAACCTGCCAGACATTACCTCAGTGACCACTGTAATCAAGGCAATGGACCATTTGCTCAGCCATGGTATCTGAAAATGTGAAGCATCATTACAGTAAACTGGGCTCCCTTGTCTTTGTGTGATTTACCTGGAAATGGTTAGTCAGGCATATCACACATCATTTCCGTAACACAGAAGTCAGTCAAATGGCAAAACTGAATAGCAGTTAAAATTGTTATGGCTATTCAAGATGAGAAAGAAAACGTGTGGCAGGCCATTCTTAACTGAAGAAGCTGATAAAATACTGCAACACCAGAAGAAGCGAGTGTAAGGCGGCTCCTGTGTGACAGTAAGATATGTACTCTGCCATCTGCAAACATGCATGACGGTTTGCGCAATGTTGAGATGCGCAAGAACAACCCTCCTAAATACAGCAGAAGAAAGGTCAGTTGCGAAAAAGCTTAAGTGATTGCTTGCATTAATAGGACAACATAGATCTTATTGGTTGTAACAGGACATTAAACAGCTTATGTATATAAAGCATTTATCTTATGCTCCTCATAGCATTTTTGATAGAGATCTCTCACAGGAGACAAGTTTACCAATATGTAAGGCCTATGGCAGAACAACACATAGCATAGATTATTTTTTTCTGGAAGCACTTGATGAAAGCATGAGAAAGTGCAAAGCAAAGGAGAGAACCTGGATGTTAAACTGTTTTGGCTATATCCCTTATAACATTTAACAATGAATAAAACGAAAATAACAATAAAAAAAGCTGCATTTAATCTGAAAAGGTGACAAGAGAAAAATAATTTTAGGCCAGAAACTGGACTTTATTGAAGCTATTTTACTAGAAGCATATGATTTTTTTCAATCCAAAGCTTCCATAAAGCTTGAAACAAAAAATATTCCCATTTAAAAGCAGTTATAACCACCCCTTGATATATACAGTACCTAAGAAAGAATGTAAATATATTGATGCTTTGTTTACTCACCACCTTCTATACAGTCTCACTGGATATTAATTAACACATAAAAATGTCCAGTGTAGTTAATAACTAATTAGAGCAGAAGCTAGATGATGCGATCCCAAATTCAAGCCTCGAGCTGTGTAAAGACATGCCTTCAATATGCTACTGAAATATAAAGACAGTGCTTGTAGCATATGAAGGTTACAAGCCCCACGTAGCACAGCACACTGCATTCCACGATCTCCACTGCTCTGCTCGTGCACTGCAGCAGAAGTGGGGGAGCGCAAGCCTGCTCTCACCAATATGCATTTGTGGTTGCATACAGGAYGGTAGCGAAACAATATGCTGTTTTACAGAAATGCAGATCTGCTATCAAATGCTTTTTTCCTTCCTTTTTAGTTGTAAGCCACCAAACCACAGGAACATCGTGACTGTATGTCTGATTGCTTCAAGAGTATCAGAAAGCACCTTTGAAGTGTCATAATCTGTAATTTAAACCTGTAATACATCTTTAAACAATAGACTGCAACATCCCTTTACAGGCAGAAGAGGTTTTCCTTACACACACATTTTTAGTCAGGAAGAAATTTCTCTTTTAAGTAGATTTCAACACATGAACTAACTTACGTTAATAGATATTAGAGGTCTAAAGCATGCAGCAGAGGATCTGTATTTATAGCCAGCTAGATAAAGTCTGACACAGATGGTAACAGCTAGGACATCTGACATCACGGATGATACCACGTCCTTAAACAAATTCCATTATGCCCAGGTATGTATTGAGCTGCAGTTGTTTCAGATAACCGAGTGACCTTTCTGCCATACATGCTYTGATACTTAAGCAAAGCAGGCCAGATTAAGGACAAAATACCAGCTTTCACTTTGAATTTTGCCTCCCCTTCTCCATTTCTTTCACGTGCATTACCAAGTATAAAAAAGCATATACAATAAACCACCATCAAGCTTTCAATACTCTGTTCACCAGGATGCAAGTGGGATTTCATTCACATTCAGCAGTGCTGTGCAGGGATCAGACTCAATTAAGCCACTCACGCTTTTTAGAATTCTCTATAGTTTTCCTCTGAGAGAATTATCACAGTGCAATCAGACCACATCCTCACCAAGAAGGTAGTCCAARAACAAGCATATGCCATGCTGCGTTTCTAAATTACTGCAAGCAGCTGAGTAAGCAACATATTAGCTGAACAGGAAGCTAGGCATGTTTGAAAATACAACTACTGCAATGTTAATGTGTCACTGTCACTGATCTGGACTTTAGAGTTGCCTTCATAAAGGGAAAGTGACCAAAAGCGATAACTATGAAATGCATCGGGTGGGAAACTGTCACATGACTGGTGCTGGGAGGGGATTCTTCATTTCAATTGCTGCTGTTTTTATGACAATTTTTTACACCTTGTCAAAACATCAAGTAAAACCTCACTATGTACAAACTTGCTTGATGTTTTGGATTCTCCCCCTGCAAAATTTCCCTCTCCCCAATCATCTGTATACATCAAAAGCAGCTGTAGATACTCCAATGCATGGTTTTAATAAACTGAGATACATATCAAGGACCTGGTTTAAAAGTATTTTAAGATTTAATGCTTCTGCCTCCATGTGGCAGACACTGSAATGAGCCTCCCTCAAGAGCTAGTTCAGCTGGAAATGCATCTGTCAGCTCTGAAAAACACAGGAGTGTTGGCACTCTTATAAAATCAGAGAGCAGCTTACAGTTAATTTTTTAACTGAGTGAGAAACCGCAAGAAGTCGTAGGACAAAAAGCAGCGATAAAAAAAAAATCACTGGAAAGTTTGTGGTGTTCCCCCCCTCTTCCTGAGTTTGTGGCTGTTTAGCAAATCTCTGCAGGCACCAGCTCGAGGGAAAGCGAAGCTGAGCAGCATCCCAGTACTCATCCGGAGGCCTTATCAAGTTGAGCCCAAACTTCTCCAGCACTTTCTGAATGCTGACTTTACCTCACTTATCCTTCATAACTATGGTGTCGGAATTGGTGGCTTTGATGTGGAAAGCCTTAAGTTGCTTGAGACTCGGTCTGTGCGATGCTTACTTCTCTTTTTGCTATATTGACACAAATACAATATGCCATGGTGACAGATTACTGTCACATTGCAGCAGAGGCTGGAAGAGCTGGCCAGCCCTACATGTGAAAGTTATTCTCTATAACCTAACACAGCCTTCACTTTTGGGATATATCACACAACATGCATTTAAGTAACAACAGAACAGCTGTAACAATTCAGAGTAAAGGTCCAAGTGGGTCCTATACTCCTCCAGTCCTGAAGAGTAGCAACTGCTTCAGAAAAAGGTACAAGAATCAGCACAAGCCTGGAGTGGGACTGCTCCAGAGAGAGTAATCCTGTCTTCTGACCCCTACTAACTCAGCAACTTTCAGAGCCAAGTGTTAGATATGCATCATTATGTTGAAAACACCTCAGTAGACTTTTTTGTCAGGTCTTGTTTAATAGTGTTGAACGTATCCACACTTTCTGCATCCACAACACCATACGGCAGTGAGCCCCCTACGTTATTTATTCCTTCCATGTTCTGGAACAGATTGCCTGATCCCTCCCTTGCAGGCTCCTGAGAAACGACAGAGAACAGGAGGTGGATTCTCTATTAGTTTTTTCCAAATAACTGAGATTTTATATACCCTGCCATAATTCCACCCCTTAAACTTTCCTCAGTGCAACTGAACTTTCAGCCTACTCTGCCCAAGCACTTTTAATTTGGTAGAACTGTATCATCTCACTGTTATTCCACTTTTTCAGACCATTTAGGAATGTACTGATCATGGGCATGAGAACCAATTCAAATTGCATCCCAATGGCAACTTTCCCCTACTGTGAAAAAAGAATAGTTTTCCTATGCTTTCAACATCTTATTAATCCACAGACGAACCTTTCCTCATCTTAAGAGGATTTAGTGATGTTTTCCAATTTGTTTTAGGCACCTTCAGTGAAGGACTCCAGCCAGACTGTTTTAATGTTGAAACCCAAATTCGTTGCAGGACCCATACCACTTTTACTTAGGGATTTGGCAGTTCCTATAYAGAGTTCAGGCAGATGCTCACCTTCCCTCAGATGCCCTCATGTCACTTCCAAATTGCAGAAGAGTTTTTAACCAGTTGCCTTGCTGGTTGCAAGTTTGATATATACAACCCCAGCACCAGTTTGGGAGATTGACATCATATTCAACATCTCTAAGATAAGTGACAAAGTATAAGCCACAGTTGGAAGTTTGGTGGTTTAGTTTACCTTTGGCTCTTAAGCAAGCCCAACCAATAGTGCTAGTTTTATTGTATTCAGGGACCAAAATGGAATGGTTCTTGAAAAAGATCATATTATGGGCAATATGGGAGGGAGATTAAAAGACTCAAAATTCATTCTGCAGATGCTTCTACACTGTAATGTGGCAAAGTACATAAGGAATTAAAAAAATAGTATAGCCTGCAAGTCCCTAAATAAAAACTTTATCACTGAAGACAAAATAAATAATCACTGCAGTTTTAAACATGAGGAACTTTGAAACAGTTCTGGCACAAGAGTAACCACTTAACTGTGACATGAGAACACTCCAGTTCATGGACACTTTCCATACCAGTCAAAACACATGGCCTCTCATACTTCTTAATGCAGCTATATCAACAGTTTTACAGCCATTATTATAGGCAGGATTTCATATTATTTCATATTAATACTTGTGCTGCAAAGGCTGGTACAGCCACTATTGCTTATTAACTATAAAACTTCTCACATCTTGCATTTGGGAAATAACTTCATAGAAGAAACAAGACTAAGGAGAAGTTAGGAGAAGACTCTGGATTTTAAAAAGAACAAAGCTTAAGATACTTATTTTATCTACTTCAGAATGCAATTTAGTTATTTGAATAGACTGAAATCAAAGGATGCCAGACTATTGTACTATGATAAAAGACTTGGGCCTGGTTACTAGAACTGAAAACAAGTAGCCAAAGGGCATGGAAAGCCTTTCATTCTGAACTGGCTGTTTATGTTGGCCTAAATCAGAACTTAATGCTATTTTCACTTAATTTTCCATACTAACTTTTCCAAAATAAGTGTTTTGGTACAACATTCCTAGATAAAAATCAACATGTATAAAGTCGTACAAACAAACATCAGCTGACATACATCTCAGATAACGCTTCACAACCCACAGTTTGTCAATATGCAGTAATTTGATACTAGCATTGTCCTGTTGCACAGGAGAACAGGGAACACAAATGATTGAAGCTCGGGGGTAATATATTTATTTTGCCAAACTGTAAACTAACCCTAGGATTCATGCTTCCCCCCAGAGAAGTGGAAGATCTCATGAACAACTGCTGCAATGTCCTCTTCTGGCCAGTTCATGCTTTTAATTTCTACTATCAGATACCCTTAGTATGCTTCACTCAGTAACACAGAAAGACTCCTCCTCCAGAAGTTCACAGGGTAGTATGGGGAGGTGTACTACATTCTTTGAGGGAGATAGCTTTGTTGTAGTTTTATATTCCAAAGGAATCCAAATAGAGTTTGCTGGCCTACTGCATAGGGTGTCCTACTACAAGGACTAAGTATTCTTCAATTTTCTCCTTGTATGGTCTATTTTCAGTTCAATACAGCTAGATTTCCACTGAGACCATCACATCATCTGTTTATGTATTCTGTCAAGTGTTCCCAAGACCTACTTCAATTGTTTTTCTAAGTGTAGGGCCTCTGCTGTAGGTCCTCAAATAAAGTGCGTGCAATATGGATCAAAGTCCTGCTCGTACTCCATGCGAGATTCAATATATTCCTATTAGATGGATACAAGTGGAGCTTGATCTTTAGCAGGATAAGCAAGCACTGTACTGCAAGAGACAATAGAGCTCAGTTGTTCTAAGTGGCTTAGAGTTTTGTCTAGTCTTTGGAGACCCATCTAAAAGTCACTGGGAGGATTAACAACATTTTTTCCCCTCACTCCTTACAGTCAGCCATGGTTATGGAGGCACACAGCACGATTTTACTTACTATTTTCACTGCCCACAAACGTAAACCATGAAAAGAAAGTCTGTGTGCCTTAAGTCAAGACACATTATCATACTCTGCCAGATTATCATTTTCCTCCACATGTTTTGCATGGGTATGTTAGCAATCTGCACACAATGTTCTAGTTTTCCCTTCTTAATTTTGCAACTATCCAATTAACATCTGCATTATAACCTGTACATGAARAGGGATTCAAATCAATCTCAGCCATCAAGGCACTGTCACTCATTCATCGCAGTTCAGATGCTTTCCCCATTTGAGCACCATTCACACTTAACAGCAAAAGAAACCAACAAAACTGCTCATTCTGTTAGAGTCAGGTTCTTCTTACATTGTTGATCCAACTTTATGTTTCCATTGAAGCCTGTAAGAGTTCTGTTTTCACTACCTCAGCCTTTTCAATAGCTTGTTTGTGGCTTTTCCTTCATTTTTGAAGGTTTAATTCAAGTTTGTACTCCTGTGCAAATCTTCCCTTGCCACATTAATAATTATCTTTCACATCCACTACAGCTGAAACAAGAAATATAGTGGATTTATGACAAAAAATCTAAGCCAAGTTTATACAAAATTGCATTATCCAGCTCTTTGCCTGCATTATCCCTATTTCATCTTCTTTCTTAGAAGAATTTCATTTAGACTGGAATTAGGGTCCTGGCCTCCAACATCAGTGAACTTCGTGGTATTACTGTAAGTTATTTGTAGGTCCTTGGCTTTTTTAACAATCCCATCCCCCAAATGTGTGAAACGTTGGTGCTTATTAAAATAATCCCAGTCAAAGTTGATAGTCCACTTCATAGATAGGGTGATGGTCACTCGACAGAATGTTCTCAGACACTGGCAGAACTGCAGGGTACTAAAGATAATCATCATGGACCTTGGAAACAAAACTCTTTAGTAGGATACCAAACTACAGATACGACAGAGTAATGCAAGCTTTGGCGAATTTGAGGAAGCTAACTAGTTTCTGCTAGGAACACATCAAGAAATTCTCAAAGAATTTCCCTCAAGTCTAAAAGCTAGTCATCAGAATGACACAGGATCTATAGATATGCTGGGAGAACCATCACCCTGAATCTCACGTTGAATTCAATTGCTGATATAAGAGTCTAATTTTTCTTTCTAGCACCACATTCATGTGTTTCAGATAACTTCCACTTGCTTAGCATTAACCAGCAAGTAACTGATTCACCRTTAATACAGAATGGCAAAAAAAGTTGTCATGTCCCAAGAAGTACAGTTTGATTTCAAATATCAACATAGCTTGATTGAACAAAAAAGGAACACTCACACAATCAAGATCTTAACTCAGCAGGCAACTAATCTGTACCCTGAAACATGAGGACTAGTAAAGCATCATGATATAACTGAATTTTACCAGTGTTCAATGACTATTCAAGCTTCTGTAGAGCCGTGTAGTAGACAGCAGAGCTCACAAATTGGTGAAGTAAAACTGAAATACTGAGATCTCTAATTAAAGATTCTTATCCAAGATCAGCTCCAAGAGTCAAAGAGACTTCAGAAAGAGTGCACATTCAGAAAACAACCCGGAATAAATAGACTGACTTTGAGTTAAACTGAATTGTATCTGTTGAGGAACTGGCCCATATGTTCAAGAGGTATTTTCCGTCTCCAGCTTTTACGATTCATACATAGATTGCAATTTCATTGCTACAGGGTAAATACATTTTAAATTAGACTATATAACGAAGCTCTAAAGTTGCCATGACAGTTGCGGCAAAATGCCTTGTTGTTTCTCACTACAAAGCATAGCCTATCTTTATAACCAAATTAGCTTTTTCAGCTATTCCCCCAAATGTAGCCTGCAGATCTGTTTTTGTTGATCCACCAATTGTTTCTTTCAGATTTGCATGGTTAATTATCAAACAGAATGATCATCATTTAGATTATTAAAACAATCCATCAGCCAGTTTGTTCTCTTTCATGTGAAAGGAAAGGTGAAAGGTTTTAGAGAACTTTTTTCAGGACCTTGTTTAGAAAGGCAGAGAAACAGTTCTATGGCACCAGCCCTGGTCTGACTATCTTCCCTAGACATGCCCCCAGCCTCAGACCTGCCCCTGGACACAGCTCGATGCCAGCTGTTTCCCCTCTGAAGGTTAGCCCTACCCCTCAAGCTAATGTTTTCTCTGGAAAATCATGAACCCCTTTGTTAGTGCAGCTGATGGTGGATCCAGACGTGGTCTCTTGGTTGCATTTCCTTTCCAGGTTTAATGCTTCAGGAGTATGAAAGATGAGAAGCACAAAGAGCAGAGTCCATCTGTTACTTTTAAATAATAGGACAGGGGGGCAAAAGTCTCCTAAAAATAACTTAAACTCTTCTGCTCCCACCTATCTTCCAATCTTTAAAAACATTGGAACACTGAAGAAAGTGGGGGGATACAGTAGTATGCATGTAGGCTGCAACTTGTCATTCTAATTATCTTTTGCATCAAATTGATTGCATTAACCAGAAAGCAGAATTTCAAAAAAATGTCTATGAACTGTTCATTCCAAGAACAACTAAATCTAAAGTAAGAATCACCACAACGAATTGCTGACAAGTGTTAAAACATCATCTGCTGGCAGCTTCTTTTTCTTTTAAGGAGCTTTCTTTTCTTCTTTCTTTGTCATAGCAAAGTCAAAACCAAGTCTACAATAGAAGATATCAAATGACACACTTAATAGAACATGAGGCAAGATGTTCATGTGTAAAATCCTTTGTCAATCTTTGCTATTAATCAACACGCACRCAACAGGGACACTACAGACAGACTAACAGAAAGACCTCACTGTAAGATCATGTGCTGCTTCAAACAATACTATTTGAAGTTTATCTGACAAGATCTGAACCTTGAGAAAAGTCAGGAATGATGTTGCTAGATGCAGCAAGGAGATAGTTCCCTTAAAAGACTCACAGATTTAAAGAGTTTTGAATTCAATCAATCCAATATAGAATTTTGTTAGAATTCAGCTGTGTAGCTGTGTGAACAACAAAACTAATTAAGCCTGATAGTGAATGTACATGTCTTGCAGCTGATTGACTTTAATTGAATTATTCCTTAAGCTCTGGGGTGAGCTCATCCCTTAACCAGAAAGTCTGCACAGGAGAGAAAGTTTAGCCTCGTTCTTGAAAAAACACAGACACCAACAACTGAGTCTTTTGCCCCATTGTTAGGAAATCCATAACATAGGAAATCATTCTCCCCCATGAACTGCCCGATGGCTAGCGAAGGGTGATCTCGTGCTTTCCTTTGGTGCGGCATTACCAGCCCCTCTCCTCTGCTGTGCTCTTACAACTCACAAAACCACTTCACATTTCTGGAAGGTTCAAGAAACTTGCACCCTTCCCTTTCTTCAGTCAAAATAGGCCAAGTTATAGGGAGCAGTCAGCATTCACAGATTCAATAAGCTTCATTTGCTAAGAAAATCGGGCAAAAGAATTATGGGAGGAACATTCCAGGAAGTTCTCAAATTGACTCTCCACAGTTTTGAAGTGAGGTGTCCGAAAGAGGTAGAGCAGCTTTCAGTGACAATACAAGATGTGACACAGGGAAAATTTTTACTTTATTGGTTTAAAATTAGTAGAACCATATTGGTTTCAGTCTTTTTAAATCTTACAAAATTCTCCTTCTAGAAAAAAAACAGTTCTGAGTGACAAAAATAAGTGCAGCTGACAGACACTTTTTGGAAATGTTTCATGTCTATGGAAGTCATCACAAGGCTGTTACTTCCCCCTCATCCCCAGCACACACTTCTCTATGCAAACTTGAGCACACTGAGCAGACACTTAGCGTAATACACTCATTTAGTGTTTGTCATCAAAAATAATCACATTACAAGTGAACAGAGTGAAAAAAAGTTAGCTGGTCTAAAAAAATCCCATTACGGCAACTCTTTAGAAACATCTTTTTAAACAAAAGCTTTTTTCCCCCGCATGCTGATTTTAAGATTAGCCAGGCTATAGATGGAATCTCCTGAACCTCAGCTTGAAAGTGCAACAAAATACCAATGGTACCTCTGACTTTGAGTAATGATGAGAAAGGAAACCTGTTATATTTTCCTCTCGCACTTGTAGAAGAGAAAACACAATACCGCATCTTAGAAGAGTCCTCTTATGTTTCCATAACCATTACACCTAAAGTTTCAGGTTTAAATACCATAACCAGGGGAAAGTTCTAATCTTTGAATCATCAGGTCATTGTTGATATAGCATACATACAGGAAACTGGGGGGGAGGGGAAATCATTAAACAGACCAATTAGACAAAGAGGCAGCTGGTTTAAAAAGATGTTGTAACAATACATTAGATAAAAAGGGCTTGAGAAATTTAACATAATTAGTTTACCAAGACTTAGGTCATCTTAGGTCAACTAGTTGACTTAGATCAACTTCCACAAAGCATGCGCTCTCCAGACTTTCAGGTAGTGTAATACCAGACTCGTGTAGTTGTTGTGTAATGGGAACTAATTCCTACATCCCATTTGGTGAGATAGATAGATAGATAGATAGATAGATATAACCCACAGAGTGGTCTAGAGGCACCAGTCATATAGCCTGCAGAGGACAGTTAACCCGCATTTTGACATTTATATTAACCCATGAAGCATAAGCCCTGCTTTTAAATATAAGTTTTAGTTTCTTTCTAAAGATGCACAACTGCTAACTAGTACCACAAGATGAAGACGACTGATGCTATCAGATACAAAGTGTTTCTCCACAAGCAGTAAGAGAAAGAATGGGGTTAGGCTTTATCTATTGCTATTGCTTCCCTCYGGGCCCAGGGACTCATCCTGCTTGCAGTGTAGGATTTTACATTCGATACAGTAGGCTGCTTGGTAATTTTGCCAACACAACAGGGAGCATACTTGGATGAGCAAACATTGAATAACACTATGTGTATTTACTCATATTCTGCCACTGACCAGAAACAATCCGTTTCCTTTTTGAGTTCCCTGCTTCTTATTTTGCTTAAAAACTCCTTAGCTTTTCAAAGCTAAGTTTATGTTGTACTTTGCTTGGCAACAGATACAACAGCTCCCAAGTCTCATTTGGCAGAGTTATCTTCATACAATAAAAATAGCTTACACATCTTGCTGTACCTATGCATTTAACTGAGTAGCCAACCCAGCGTGCCACCGTCTCTTGTTGCTTGCATAGCAGTCACCAAGATTAACAGGTCTGCTCTGCCCTTGCCAATGACCTTGGTCAAGTTGGGTTTGTCAGCTCAGGCTGCAGATTCCCATTGCTTTGAAAAACAGATGCCAGGTTCAATCTTCCCTTATGATGGCTTACCAAAAGCATCACGCTAGAAGCAGTGGCCCACAGATTTTACTGAGGAAGCAAACTTTGGTATCAAGCAGAACCYTTAACACCAGGTTTCCAGTTGACTGGAAGAAACCAGCAACCTCTAGCAGAAGAAATGAGCAACTACTATGAGAGGCGAAACACACAAGAAAAAGTATCTATTAGTCAGGGTTGTACTTGACTTGGCTACCTACTCTGTGGGTCAGTCTCTATCAATAGTAGACAGAATTCCACAAAGCTATGATGTGCATAACATGGCATATACTATGGATGTAATAAGCAGCGAACTTGGAGTACTGACCACAGATTTCATTTTTCCAATCCTTCAGTGAACTTAGAAGTGAAGTAATTCTTTTATACATCATGCCTTGCAACGAGTATTTCGCTAGCTAAACTTGCTTCTGCAAGGCACTGCCTCCACCTCAAATTCAAGTTTAACCAATTATCTAAGGTAAGCCTAACAGAGGCTTGTTGAAATTCAATGAGTCCATTTGACAACATGTCAAAAAAACTTCAAGAATTCAGGGGTTTCTTTCATTCCATATTTGAGTTTATTCCATGTTCTTACCCAAAGATGATTTAAAAACAAACGTAACTAGGATCAAAGCGCAATGACAACCAAGTTCAAATGTTATACAACTATGCTGATATATGATGTAGAGGTATGAATAGTTCTGAAGAGATGTATTATGGAGAGGAGGTATTTAGGGATTTTATACTCAATTTATTGCAAAACTGACAAATACCCCTCATTAACTCCGATTAAGCCCACTGAATTTTGCTACAGTTTTTTGGTTATACGCCAAATGCCAGGAGGCAGTAACATATTTCTGTGGCTTGGGTTGTCTGGTCTGCTTTTGGAAAGTTGCCAGATCTCATTTGACCTTTATAATAAGGTTTAACCCTAGTAGTTGGACGAAGTCACTCATTTAGATGAGCAGACTGGTGCAGCTCAAACCTAGGTCAACAGTGAAGGAATGTTGTTGCCGTTTGACAGCTGTTCAGTAGCTTCTGGGAAAATTGTTGGTGTTCTCAGAACATTTTGTAGTGGACAGGCACTTAACCTAAAGTTTACTGCCACAGTTTGCAGTGCTCAGCAGAAAGGCAAATGGCTGAGTCATCAGGGAGACGGCGACTTTCTCAATACTGACTTTTTCAAAGTCAGACTTGAGGCACTGAAGGGAAAAAACCCAAAGAAGATTCAAAACAGCCAAATACAGGAATCTTTATAGTTTAGGTATAGGTATCTTCCACTAGTTTAAAAGAAAAGTCACTTCACAAGAATGGATCTTCTGAGCCATTGCTAACAAGTGCTTCAATAACCTTTATGTTCAGGTAACATGCCAGATCCCATAAAGGAAACTCACCATTACCCATCTCCCTGCTCTAACAAGTAATGAATTCCACCTGCAGGTCCCTGATAGTTCAGATACAAGCAGGCAGCAACAATCCCAACTAGGCTGAACCATCCTAACTACTACCAGCAGCCCTACTTGGAATGACTTCTTAAAACTATATAAACATTCTACTCTTATACTGAATGATTGATCACAAGGTTCATTTTGACCTCATGCACTGTGAAAGAGACTACTGAACTGACAACTATGCACAGTTTTCTGCTTATCAACACATTACTGCTCCAACACATGTACAGGAAGAATACAAGGGGAAAAAACAAGGCAAGGGGAAAGCAGGGACACATGCGCACACACAAACATAACAGGGAGCAAACAAGAGAGCTACGTTACATATACCGAAATCTCTGACCTGGAATTCAATGAAACAGCTGCCACAGTAAAACTGGAATATCACCCTTCCTAGCTTCTGTCTTCTTAGTGGTATTTCCATCATCTCAATCATGAAGAAGCTGTACAATAACTATCACATGGAGTGGTAGAAGAGCTAGCCTATTTAAAATTTAGATCCTATGCTGAATGTTTATCAACATCCACTGTCCTGATTCCTCTAAGAAAACTGCTAACCACTGGATACTGAAATATAGTATTTATCTCTATGTTTAAAGAGCAGGATACTGAAGAAAAAACACATTCTGACCTTAATTAAGGTACTGATGCCAAGTTCAGGAATGAACAAAGCTTTGACTATCTGCAAGAATGCAAGAAGCTTGTGTTGCCAACACCAGAAAGCCAGCAGCAGTGGAGCCAGACAGAGGAACATTACGGAAGTTTAGCTGAGAGTCCTCCTGTCCTGTGGCCCATTGGATACCGTTTCACTTTCTGCATTTTTACTTCATTAGCTCATAAGCTAATGTCTTGCTAATAGATATGGGGAGGGGAAAGATGATGAAGTGTTCTGTATTATTTCTAATGGCATTTAAGACACACCAATTATTCTGCAGGCTCATTTAGCACCTAATACTAAAGAGGCATTCATATATTTCTAGAAAGCAATATAACCTATGCATCTCTAAAGATACTCCTGCTAACAATTCTTGTGCAAGAGACCTGGAATATTGTCACAAAGGTGCCAGCCAACAGCGGGGACCAAATGAATGGTCTGACTTAACCAACTCCCTAGTGTGTCCACGAGCAAGAAAAGTCAGCCTATCTCAGAGTCATTCAGAGAGAAGGTATCACTGTCTTCTGCTTGCATATAAAGTGGATTTATTTGTTTAGATCTGTTTAGGTGCTACCCACTTTTTGCCTCTCTTCAACAGTAGGGACATAAGCAAGTTCGGAGGGTTGTTGTCCCATTCTTCTTTCTTTCAGGACACTTGACCTATGGTTTCTTTCAATGCCTCAACCTTAAGCTAGCATCCAAAATACTGCATCTCTTCTGTTTTTCTAAGGAACAAATAAACTAATTTTCTTCATTTTTAGATCTACATTGGCTATACCACCCCAATAATTCCTAGCACTTAGTTCTGAAGTCATTACTATTAATAAGTGAATTGTTAATGTTAAAACTGCTTCTAGGGACAGCTGAGCTGCAATACTGAGTGCCTTATGTCCCACCCTGCCTGTGTCCCTATGATTCCTTATGAGAGACAGACTGTCCCACACATGGATATGCCATCACTATAAGACACTCTGCCTTGGCTGCCATCCCACTCAGCAAAAGCAGCATCACATTAGAAATCAGCTACATCACCGTGCCTGATAAAGTGCAACCTCCTCCTTCATTTTCATCAGCAGTAAGAGCCAGTTGCACTTCAGGAAGAACACACAGTCTTCAGAGTACCACGGAAGGACTACGTTCACTTCAGAGCTTCTCACAAAATTGCTGAAGACTTCTTCACAGATCAAGTGATGCCACTAGCCAAGAACAGCAGCGTAGGCAATTTCAGCTCATTAGCATCAGTTTGTATCTTCTCCTTGATTCCATCCCTCAAGCCAGTTTAGTGCATCTGAAGGCACGGCTCTGTGGATGCCAGTTCAGAAACTGAGATTTGGTTTTGCTTCCCTGCCCACGCCCCCAATCTTTTAATTAAAATAGATTAATTCCTTGGCTCCAAAACAGATCAACCTTTTAGACTACTGGCTTCTTATTCTGACACTGAGAAAGTGGAGTGCTTGAAAAAAGCTAGCTTGAAGCAGGTAGTAATGCCTCTCTCCCAGGGCAGTCAGAAGGAACCTCTTAATCAAGTTTTAAAGACACCCCCCCTGCAGCAAGACACTTTCCCAGGCTCAAGGGGCAGGGAAAAAAAAAACATTCTCTGAACAGCTTCACATCAAAAAAACCTGAGCACACAAATTCCACATGTCCATGAGAGCGATGAGTTAATAGGAACTTATTAAAAGCCCTCCCCAGATAGCGTATGAGATAGATAAACATGCTTCAACTTATCCAATACAAAATATAAGCATGTCTGGGTAGCACAAAGCAAAATAAGTCAGTGAAAAATGTGTTATTTTCAGTGACTCATTGACCCCACCTGCAGAACCCTTTCAAATCTCTCACCCAATGGACCTTCAAACTTCACACAGATAGAGGAAATGAAAAAAGAAAACTTGGGGGAAGGAAGGAGGAAATCAATTTAACTTTTAACATTTCTTAGGTGCATCAAAGGTCTCAGCCATGTAGTTGTATTAGGTTTCTGTGTGGATTCTCGTAAGATGTATGTGGAAAAGCCTTCACTGGGTTCACTGCATGAGACTGAAGAAAATGCAGACTATGAATCTGAACTTTAATCTTTCTTTCCTGGAAAGCCATCTTCAAAAAAAAAAATGTTTAAGTAAACTATATATAGATGCTAGCAAGTTGCAAGGCTGAATACAAATCTCTGATCCAATACAAATATTTTGCCACTCTCAGCTCATGAGAGTGCACAGCAGTACTCAGGTCTCCCAAACTGAACCGCGGCATAGCCGTACATCCTCACAGTTGGTATTTGTAATATCTGTGAGGCAAGTTTATAAGCTTATTAAACCCCAAACACAGAAGACAAAAGCTTACAATAAACAAGGATGAAAAAGAGAARATTAGAGTGTAAATGACAAAGGAAGATGAGATTAAAACGTGTGGGATTCTCCTCCACCTACATTGTATTACCACAGGCATGCTTTAATACAGTACAACATTTTTTTTTCCTGCAGATGCTGGATAGTCTAGACATACTTTCAAACAACATTCTTTGTAGTTAATCTCTCAACTCTGCTAGCAATTTGACAGGGTTGTAACGCTACAGTCTTTATTATGTACTTATCTTCCCCTCCCTCCTCAAAAAGGAAGTCAAGTGTGTAGAGTGTAAAGTGCATTTCATATGATTTCCTCCTGACTTAGGAATGCATCTCCTATTAACATTAATGGACAACTGCAGACACGCAGAAAGAGGGAACAGTCATTGCTGTTTCAGCTTCATACATATTAGTGGTACTCCATGAACTTGCTCACCACCTGATGCCCTAGAATGGGGCAAGCAATAACCACTGAAAAGAATTAATCTTCTGCCTACATATTCTTCATTTTTACCCCCCAACAGTGAAAATTCAATGTTCAGAAAGTGAAAGAAAAAGTGAACAAGGAAACCTTAGCAAGCAAAAAGGAGAGGAGGCACAGGACTCCTACAATACTTTGTGAAAGCAGAACTATTAAGACTGGAAGGATGGTAAAATAGGTAGCTAACAGCCCATGAAGCATTTAGCCACCTTCTTTCCCATCCTAATTTGAATACAAATGAAATTCATAGTTTCTTTGGCTTTAGTTTTCAAGGCCAAATCTCAACTTACTGGAAGTTTCCTCTCTTAGTGTATACATGTCCTTCATAAAAAGCAAAAATCCAGCATGTCAGATCAAAGATTTGCTCATCAGGATAACTTAAATTTTTCAYAGTGTCAAGGCAGGGGGGAGATGTTTTGGGTGTTTTTTTGTTTTGTTGTTGGGGTTTTTTTGTTTTGTTTTTTTTAAGAGGAAGTGAAGGTAGAATGAGGTTGGAAAGAAGCAAAAGTAGAGGTTGAGGGAAAGCAATGTTAATATGATCAATACTGAACAAACACTTGAAGCATTTTTAAAGAGGAAGTTGCTTTAGTTGAAATACATTGTTCTTTGATTACAAAGCAAGCCATGTCCTTGTCTATAGTCAAAAAAGTCTTTTGGTTTTGATAAAGTAACAGAAACCCTGAATAACATTCAAATTCATATTAAAAACAACATTAACAATAATATTGGTTCCTGGCTATCACTGAACAGCTTTCCAGCTTCAGTCTGGGTTTATAACAAGTTTTCCTGAAAGTTTTGGCCATCATAGCCACTTCACAACACAGTTGTTTTAAGTAGTGCAAAAAATATTGGGGGCAGGAAAGGCAGCATGGGAGAACATGACTTCACACATTGTCAAAGAGCATCAATCAAACACCTTTCTAGCTTAAGTGACAAGATGCAAAGGACAGGGGGACCCAGCCATAACCATCCCTGACAACCCACAGAGAGGCACCACTGCATTAGAGGAGCCACAGCTGCACAAGCCCCTCCATGAGCAGCAACAGCATCTAGCAGTCTGCCACAGGATATTCTGCAACAACCTCAGAGATCAGCACGACCTAGTTGGGCTAATGCAGGTAAACAACACTCTCAGATCCCCTCATAGGTTCATTTTAAAAGGAAGCATGTGTCAACCTGAGCTTCATATCCTTTTTGACAAGGGCATATTACCTGATGGGGCTGTGAACTGGACCATCTGCTGTAGGAAGGAGCACCAGAAGTCTTGCTGGCTGTAGTTCTCTGCAAAATAAAAGATAGACACCTCAGACAGTCACCAACATCTCGGTCATACACACAGTCAGCTTCACCAACCTCAACCATGTAAACTCCCATAATAAAAAAAAMCTAAACAAAAACCTCAAGAAACCACACATACGATACAGTAGCATTAAAATCACAGAGACGGAAGTTTGCTGAATTTGCTACCAATGCTCTGTTCAGCCTTGGACCTCAGAACGGCAATTTTCACCTCAATTTCTGCATGTCACCTAGATTGCAAATATAAACGCTGAGCTCCAACCTAAACTGGGGCTGCAAAGCACTACCCTTCAGCCAAGTAATTCACTCAGATTAAGCAAACATGCTCCAAATTCACAATTATTCCAGAAAGGCATCATTAAAATCATCAAACAGTCTGCCTGTTCTGAGAAGTTATATCTGTATTTCTCCCTAACTCATAGTGATGTTTCATTCCATACTTCATATTAGTTTTATAGAAGCTGTTCTTAACTCATAGAAAATAAAGCAAAATTGCCCTTTCAGAATCACTTCACCTTACTCAAAAATGAAACTTGGATGTTTCTGGAATAGGTAATAAAAGAGATTAGTTATTTACCAACTTTTTTGAAAAAAACCACAGTCTTTATGATTTATGCTCCCTATACTTCTTTCACCCACTTCCCTGTATTTCTTTTCTGAAGCTCTAAGAAAAAAGACCATACCATGGACTTTCATATCCATATCATGTGTGTCATATACAGGTCTTATAATCAAACTAYCTTTGATATTACAGAAGAATCAATGCAATATGGTGTCTAGTAGAACACCACCAATTATTTTAATATACATTATCCCCGGTTTCAAAGTTATTTTATACCATGAACTTCTACACCATTTACTCCARGTTTAGGCTGGAGCCTAGTACAACACAGAGCTCCTCCAAAGCCACCCCTCATTTATGTGATTTTGGTGCTCCTAAAAAATCCCCAAAACACCACACACCAGTAGCCAAACATCTTGGAAGTATATCACTACTATATTGTGTAAGCTCRGGTATTACAGAAACCTTGTGACAATAAGGCTATCTGTGTCAGGAAGATCAGGTAGATTTGAGTTACCTGCTCATGAGATCTGAATTCAAACAGGCTTTCCAGACATGAGATACTAATTTATCAGTACATTATGTCACCAGCAGGATGCTAATAGGGGGACAGATTCATATTTGAACCATATGGACATAAATTATACTAAAAAAAAATGCAAGACAATCCATGTGAGATTTATACCACAATGTAGTATACTCTTTGTAAGTATGAAAATAAATAGCTTATGGCTTTTAACACCCAAGGATATAGTACATTTCTATGCCAATTATAACCACTAGGGCTTATACATCATTACATATTCTAAAGCTGGCATGTCATTCCCACTAATGAGAAACAGCCACTGCTGTCATTGTGCTTTTGTGCTAGTCTATCAAGCAGCAGTTATTTTACAAGTTTAATTATTAGCATTACTATATAGTGTATTTAGCTTCTACTAGACACCCTTAGAAGGATAGGCATTTTTAATAAACAGATATGCCACGCAACAGAATAACACTTTCTTTTGATAGAAACTTCAGAAAAGACAAACTGCACACAACRTTGATTGCAGCTTCATAAAAAGCTATGAAAACTATCTCCAGCTGCTTCAGAAGAAAGACTGGTCAATCTACAAATAACAAGTTGAATAACGAGATAGCTGGAGTTTTTCTGGAAGCATCTGGAAGTTGTTTTCCAGCAAGATGCCTTTCCATAAGCACCACCCACCTTTCTTAATTAATATATATAAGGTATGTCTGCCTTTAGTATTGTCCAATAAAAACAGCATATTCCTCCTGTCTAAACACATAAATAACAGTCTCTGGTTTCATTACTTACTCCAACACCTGTTACCTCTAGTAGCTACGTTTCCTCTACAGCAATCACTCTTTTGAACTCTTCCACCTCAGTTTCAAGGACATCCCAAAGAATGATATCCTGCAGAGAAACACTACTGCAATATTACAGAGAAACAAGAGAACCCTTCCCAGGCAAAGCAGCCAGCAGACAAATATCTCCAAAGACAAAAGGCAGAAGATAATTTTTTTGTCTAACTTTAAAAACAAGAAGCATTTAGAAGCTGACCTCCATCTTCCAATTTGATTAAGAGGTAGGCACTTAAAAAAAAAAAAAAATTGTAAAAATAGGAGTATAAAAGGTCTAGGATCAGCATTTATTTCCCCTATMCTCCCAGGCTTTTTTCTTGTTTTCCTCCATCCATAGATCAATGAGTAGGGTCACTTGCATGTTCCAAGGTAATCAAAAGATTAGGTTATACTTCTCACACACAGGAGCTTCTGCATCAGAACATTTGGGGTAGATTCTGAAAGATCTGGAAAACACTTCCATCTGAGCTTCTCTCCAAGTTCTAAGGGGCAACAGGAAAAAACCTGAAAACCACATCCCCTGCTTGTCTCAGCAGTTAAAATATTTGAGACAGGTGACTTAAAAAACACACATGAACAAACTCCAAACACACACACACATACATGCACACTCTCACTCCTATTTCACTGCAATTGGTAGAAACCGGACAACCACATACCTTTAGGAGTATGGCCCTCCACACTTAGCAGCCAAGATCACAAGCTAGGCCACACTCTCTGCCAGATGAATAGCTTTTGCACACAGCTTACACCACAAAGGAGACCTCAAGATGTTGTATTTTCACTAGGTATTTTACTAGGGAGAGCCTGGGCTGCATTTAGCTCCTTAAGTCGCATCCCTTTCTTCAGTTAAAATCACCTTCCTCATCACTCTCTCTTTTGAGAAAGAAGGAGCACATACACAGAACATTTAAGGACTCTCCCTCTAGCACAATTAGTATTTGAGCACAAGCCCTAGACATAAGCCCCCTCTCTGATCTTGTAGAGCTCCCTGACAGCCTGATTTGAAACATCTAAACCAGATAGCTTTCAACTCTCCCAGGACCTTCAGCAAGCCCCTACTCTTGACTAACCTTATATCCAGCCCTTCTACCTTCCCAGCTCATTTCTGCTCCCTGCAAGCTGTCTCKCAGCCACATGTAGGTAGAAAAAACCCTTCCTAACTATTAAAAACTAATTAGGACTGCCTGTTCTAATTACCTGCTTGCCCAAGCTGTTCCTTATGTCCTTGCCCCTCCTCCTCATTCCCCCCACCTGTGAAGAGAGGTTAAACTCACCCAGGTGCAGATGACCACCAGTCACTAAAAGACCAATGAACTTCTGCTGAAAACTTTAGAAAGGTAAAGCAATTTTCACAGCAGACTGTACTTCTGAAGGCAATAAAACTGCCAATTGGACATGTGGTTTTTGGTATCGGAGCTGGAAATTATGGAAAAAAAGGAGAGAGGAAAGGTGGTGGTCTGCATGCTGCTGCCCAGACAACAGTCGGTAGGAGAGGAGAAAATCTGATGTAGTACAGGTGCAACACGTGCTCCAAGCACATGGCCAGCCCCCAGCCTGAACATGAGGAATGCTGATGAAACATCAGGCTGCCTCCAAATCCCAGTGAGAGCAGGGAAAAAGTACTTTTCATAGCAACAAAGTAGCACAGATAAAAGAAGCGCAAATGATGCAGTGTATGTRCAAAGCTGCTGTTTTATATGCAGTTTGCAGGAAAACTGTTTTCTCAGAAGATTCCTACTACTGAACACAGTAGATAACATAGCAAGAAGCCAGAAGAAAACTTTTAGGACAATACATGGAGATCTGAGTAAGGCTCAACAGGAGAGCTCATAAAAAGATATGATACTATTTCATTCTTGGGCTAAGGCTATTAGTGACTGTATACAATACAAGCCAAGATCATATACAGTCCATAAACAATTTCTCCTTCAGTCAAGGAGAGCTTCAATGTAAGGCCACACTTCAAAATTAGGAAAGAAAAGCAGAACACAGAGAAAGGGTTACAAGTGTCATTACTCTGACAATATTTCTAAAAGCAAAAAAGAGTATATATTCTGATAACAAACCCAAAGTTTATAACTTGTTCTACAGCCAAATAAACTTATAAAGCCTTCTGATGGGCACGGCAATTCATCCGATTAGCTTGGAAAAGTATCTTAAGATGGGATGAATGACTGTCTGGAAGTACCTGTCTCTTTCCATCCACTCACTGGAGAGAGAGGTTAAGCAGCCTGTTTAATTGAGACATCTAACTTTGGATGGCTAATGTTAAGTGAAATTAAATCTACCCACACTCCCTGTTCTCCTTCCTACCAAGGGACCTAGCCAATTTGTCCTCTTCTAGGGTTTAAAGGGTTATTATGGTAGCAAATTTGCTATGTATTCAGAGTACTTTTGAACTGCCTTGTGAACTCCTATAAACTGTGTTAACCTTTCAAATGCAGCTCGCTGGTAAAGACGTGAAGCACTGTCTTGACTTTCAGGACTTAGAATTTTTTGGCTGGGCAAGAAGGGGAGAAAAGATTTTTACTTATAAATAGAGAAGACATAATATGAAAGTAAATGGAAGATAATACTAAACATTTAATCACATCAAACTCTTTTTTCAGAGAAAAAAACTACTTAGACTTATACCTGTAGTTCTTTTAGAATACAGTTATAGTTACATGATATACATTATATACTACCAATTCCCGGGCTCTTCAATTTCCTGGCCTAAAATCTTGCTGGCATTCAGCAGGTATCCTGCTCATCAGTTTTACTGGAGATATTGCTTGTTTAAAGAGTAGAGAGTCCAGCTGTTTACGCGAAGGCTGATATAAAACTCAGGATATATTTTGCACTGTTCAATTACTTTTTTTCTATTATTTGCTATGGAATTTCCCTGATTTTTCCTTAAATTCAAAAATTAATTTGCTGAATAAAGTAATAGTGACATCTGACAACACTGTAAGATGTTAAGGCACTGAAGATTTCTTTGAAGTTTGCTTTCTTTTTTTCATGGGGTTTTGTGTACCTGTGACTTTTGCAAAGAGGAACCAGTAATGTTATGTTAATAAGCAACAATATTCAATGGCTGCTTATTGACAGATACAGGCTTTTGAGTTCAATTATTTTATTTTATTTCACAGCAGGATTTTATGAAGAGAAACACAAGTGAAAAATAAAGTTTTAACCTCTCACACTATAAAGGGCTACAATGTCCTTTATGGCTTTCCAGAAACAAATGGTGGGTGAAGTCCTTTTGCCATTAACTGTAGCAGACTGGAGGGGGGAGCTTTAAAGTATTGAGTTTTATTTCTTTTTACTTATTGAGTTTATTCCACAACAATTCAGTATAGAAAATGACAGTTATTAATTTCTATATACAAGTTAAATAGAAAAGGTGACAACTTCTCTGATTCTATCTGATCAAAAACAGTGCTTAGAGGAATTACAGAGTCTGAAATTGAACTAGTAATATCTCTTGAAACAACACAGACTTCATGCCTACATATCAATCYGCCCCTGCCTCTGGTCTGGCTCCACTCTTAAGCCGTGTTGATTCTGTGTGTGGGGTAAGACCTCGCACACTTAATGATACTAAATCCTTCACAGCTTCTTCCTCACAAATGTCGTCTCAATGGATCAGAGGAGTCAGCTCAGTGGAAAGGGTCTCTCTGTGCTTCCAATCTGGTATCACASCTGGCTCCATGGGGAGACAAACCCCACTGAAGCCTGTTCATCACAGGTGTGCCACTCACCCATGAAGCCATTTTCACTTCTGTGCCATAAATATACACGTTTCCTTGCTCCCTTCGAAACCTCGTCCCATTTTTCAACAATACCAGTACTATGCTGGAAATTCACAGCTAGTGCCACTCTGGACATAAGACAAAACAAATTGCAAATACTTTAAAGATCCATGGTTTCTTCAATACCACACAAGTAAAATTATTTTTCGGTTTCTCATTCCTCACAGTTAAAAATCCTCCAGAACTGCCTGGAAAACTACCTGCCTTCTAGTGAGACTAGCATTGTCAAATCCCAGAGAGATGGACTGTTACTTTTTTTTTTGGTCAGAAAAATGAAGAAAAGTTTGATAATTAGATTAATAACAGGAACATCATTTCATTACAGCTATGCCGCAGTTTTTAGCATTCAATGGCAAACATTGCTGATCATGGGGTTAGGACACAAAATGAAATGTAGTGGTGTTGACAGCAGTGGAACCACGGTACGTGGCATGACAGTATGGTCTTTTCTTCCACACAAAGGGCATATGATGCATTCTTGAGCTAGCTTGGCAGCTGAATGAATAGCGTATGTCAAAGTGACATCATTGTTTTGCAGTGATGAGATGATGCAGGAGAATCATCAAGTATGTTGTCCCATAGAAGTGTAAAATCAAGCAGCTGATCTGGATACAGCGGTTAGGATGTAAAATGTAACAGAATTGTGAGAAGTAAAGTTTGTAAGTAAGTTGTAAATTAAATACATTTATAAGTTGTGCATGAAGAAGTGCACAGTGAGAAAACAAACTTTCCTTACGATTGTTGCACAATGTCATCAGGGATTACTTCCTCTAGCTTACAGAAATCAATGTTATGACAGGAAGAGACAGAGCAGGAGAGATATTGACTGAGCTGTCAACCATAGGAGTACATCTTTCTGAACCTGTGGGTTTGGGCTTTGATGAAGCAAATGCATTCAGTAGACATCTTTATAGGAACTCAGGCACTCACTCAAAGTACTCACTTGCATTTTATATCCACTGTCTACTCTGGGTCGTCAACATAGTGACTCATAATTTTTGAGGTGAAATTGCCAAAAGTAGTACCACTCATCTATTACTCACCCTAACAGTGGATTCTTGACAGTTTAGCAATTTGACATGGGCTCCGAACCATTGGTGTAGGGCTTGTCATGACACTGTGATTCCCCCTCTTTTTTCTCTTTGTCCACTCCTGTTCACTGGTTTAATATAGATATTTTGCAACCCTGGAAGGAAAAAAATTCTGGACAAAGCCAGGGATGAAAATATCCTCTCTTCAGAAACTCTCTTTACACTTACCAAGCAGGAGTTTTGTGTTAAACAAAAAAAAACTTCATGACCTTGATTGTTAAAACTAACAAAGAATGTATTTAAAATTTCAAAGCATATCTTTAATGGGGATGAAGTCCACAAGCCTTTTACATCTCACAAACCGAATAAGAACTGATATTAGAGATTGCGCTACCCATCTCAAACCACATCTACCTTAGCAGAACCGGCTGGTCGAGCTCGAGCCAACAATGCTGTAGCCATTAATTCCTTCTCCATTCCCATTTGTATTGGCCTGCGGAAGTGCAGCATACTTGAATCACAAACAAGCTGAACAACTGTTACTGATAGTGACAAGCAACAACTTCTTTCTTAGGAATTTTAATATGGTGAAAGAACTTCTCATCTCTGTGGAGATGCTACATACACCATGATTTGCCGTGCAGTCAGCACTTTCTCCCAAAGCCAGGGAGTTTGAAGATAAGCTGCAAAGAGATCGAGGAGCAACCTTCAAGTCTTCCAGATGGAGTTGACATAAAGTTGGCATCCTTATTCCATAAAATGTACAATTAAGAAATTGTAAGAAAGTCACAAGACCAAGACTTGGAAACATGCAATAAGATAAGGAGGAGAAATCATGTCAGCTTGAGTGAAAAAAAGAAAAACAAGAATATGGAAACATTCGATGCTCTGAGGTCAAGAACACTCCCAAGCACTACAGAGAAGGTAGGGAGCACATCACAGCTGTATGAGAGATAATATAGTCAGAAAGTGGCTTTTTAAAAGTTAGCGGCTGCTTCTTTGGAAAAAAAACTACAAGGTAGGAAGTAAGTATAGTATTATTTGAGCGATATTATATTATCAGCAATCAGTAACTTTAAACAAGCAGTSAGGGAACACCACAGTACTGATATTACCAGGACATCTACTCCTATTGAAAGAATGCACAATGAAATATAAGATGCATTATCAGAACAACTTGGAACATATGACATCTTTTATGTCCTTTGGACTCTTACCATTTTTCTGAGTAAATGAAACGCTGGGGCACAAGGAGGTGTAGGGAAATAACTATAAAAAAAGACAGTCTTGATTATGGCAGACAGTGGAATGGGATTATTTTTGTGGGACTGAAAGATGTGGCTTTCTTCAGAAGTTTGCATAGGTCTGCAAAAATGGAATTAACAGGTACATGTTGATTTGAGACAAAGGAATAACACCAGGAACATAAAAGAATTTCACTGTAGTGAGAGCTGTTCTCTTCCAGCAGCTATTCTGAGAAAGATGCCAGTCCCATTAAAAAAGCAGACAAGAAATATGAAAAGTGACCCAGAATCTTTGAGTAATATCAGGTCTGAGGTGTTAAAAGATCACAAAGTGACCACACAGAAGACAGACACTGAGTAGGAGACCTTCAGAGATACACTACAGAGAGTATAAAAAGTCATTAGAGGAACAAATCCAAATACAAAAACAATGGATGTTTTCATAAAGGTGTGGGGGAATCTTTCCTTCTTTTATTAATGTTCACCAAAGATAATAAGAATTCAGAATTATGCTTACATTGAAGATTATAATAAAGCCAGAACAGAGAATAGCCTTGGTAAGACAATGCAAAAGACAACAGTGCAGAAATTGAAGTAAAAGATGGTATACAGTAGATGTACTAATCAGAATATTTTACATGTATACTGGGAGGCAAGGACATGAATCATAAAGGTTCAGGAAAGTACAAAAATAAAAAGCTTTATTTGCAAACAATGCAATCATAGAAAGGTGGAGGAGGTACACTAATGATCTCTTTAATGGTGAGACAAATAAAAGTGAACAACAAAAGGCTATTTTCTAGATAAATGAGTCATTCTCAGAAGAATCAAATTTTTTAAGTATGCAAAAGGCAGTTAGACATTCAGGAAAAATGCTGGCAATTCCTGCTAAATTATTAAGACCAGGATGCAATAAGCTTAGTCAAATCTTTTACAACCTAATTTTGAAAACATTCCCAAGGAGTGGAAAGAGAAAGTCACATTTCCAATTTCAAAATAGGGATGTATTGGAAATTTAAGAATTATTTGTACATTTCTTCTAATTWCAACCTCAAAAATCCATCCTCCATACCTTTTACAGACACATACTCATTAAACAGAGGAAACAGTGAGAGACAGCGAGTATTGGTGTCTGGCAAAGAGCATGATGTTCCCTCCCAAGATTAGTCACAAAAAATGAAAACAAGCAATCAATYTCATTTAGATGTTGTCTCAAGAGAAAATGCTGATACAAACACAATTAAGGTGTAATTTCTTAGAGGATTTAAGAAGAATATGCTAGCAGGTCTTCGGCCTGCAGGGAGAGGATCTGACAGAAGACCATAGCACAAGCATGCAACTGCTTGTCTGATGTGTAGAAAGTTGAGTGCTTTCTAAGTAGGGAGACAATGAAATTTCTGCTCTGTTTCATAGCAATCCAAYGCTAAGGTGGGAAGAGGAAGAAGCCCCATACTTTTCAGAGCAGTCCGGTCATTGGGAGAGTCTGGGGTTGGAAGAACTGAAGCAATCATCTGCCTCGTTCGACTTCTGAGCAAGTGGCTGCTGTAGGAAAGACAAGGCAGGAAGAAAAGGRTGTTTTCAGATCAATGAACATAGCAAGAAAAATTCAAGGAATATAAAACCAGGTATATAGCTGTGTAATGATAAMATTTTGAGCAAGCCTTCTGTCAGGCAATGACATGAGGTTGCAATGAGTTTGGCAGCTTAAACACCTGGCAGCATTAAATAATAGTACAAGGAGGAAGTACAGGGAGGAAGAAATTCAATTATTTGCTACTTTGACCCTAGTGACAGTGGGGAAATTTGTCTTTATACTCTTATTTTCCTAAAAAAACCTAGAAAGTCACTGAAGTAAAAAAAGGGCTCTTTTGTCTAGATTAGCACTGATACTGCCTAATCATCAGCTGAGACAAGGAGCTGACAAACTGGAGGGGTGACATTGCACTGCGGTTTGACTGTAGTCAGTGCTGGCATAATATAACTAGCATGGGTGACAGCTGCTGTGACCGTGAAGCGGTACAAGGTTTACTACCTGGCAACCACCACAGCAAACTTGCTGGGCTCCTGGGTACATAAAGTACTCCCATTTTGTTGCAGACATTTCTACACAGAATTACTGAGAATACAGTTATCTGACTGTTTTGCACAGGATCCATATCACCACCGTTACTGCCCAAGCAATGTGCTGGACGTGATTTTTATAGAGAGATTCTAGTAATCCAGATAATATTCTTTCGCAAGCAGTATGCTCGTTTATCTAAAGGCTGTGAAATCCTACACCTATTGTCTCCACCTACCTTCCTCTTCTACCAGTACGAGCCTTTAGGTTCTCCTCCTTGTTCGAAACCCCTGTGCTTGCTCCCTGCGTTCGGCTTGCGCTCCTTCTCCCCAGGCCTATCACGCAATCTACATCCCAGCACCACAGAAGGTGAGACAGGCATTCAAATTTGTCTGTCACTGCAACAGGAGAGATGCGACATAGCGGCTAGAGCAGCAGTAACTGTGAAAATGTATCATTCCAGCTTCTTCGAATGCCCCTCCCCGCACCGYGATCGAGGCACACCACGGCAATAAATTTTTCTAAGAGCCCTTAAATCTGTCACACTAATTGCTAAATGTGGAGTAGCCATTTGTCTTTCTTGGTAACATTGCAAGGCATGAATTTGCTGTAAGATTTTTTTTTTTTTAATGTTTCCTTATGACTAAAGCATAAAATAAAAGAAAAAGTAACATCACACTCTCTACTTTCAGGCTAATGCCTCTTTTTGAAGCCTGGAGAGAAGTTCAGGATGGAAAACATGAAAGATAAGAACTGTCAACAGAAAGGGACAGATATTTCCCTGCTCTATTCATGTGCATTCTTAGCACTTAAGACACTTATTTCTAGACTGTAGAATGAATAAACAACACCCATATTTTTAGAAATTTCCTAATAACCCTCCCTTTAAATTTCTTTCTAGAAATCTCACAGCAAGTCTCCATTCATTTAGCATAGAGAGTAAGTGAAATTGGACTGTATTTTAACAGAGAGGTCAAATATTTAAAATAATAATATTCTTTGGAGCTGGTCGATAAATATACGTGGAAAGAGGCTTGAAGGAAAACATAGGCAATAATGAGAGGCAAACTTGGGATCGTGAGCATGTCCTTTGTCAATTTGTTCAGCGTACAGTAACCTTGCCAAATTAAGAAAATTCCAAGTGCATTAGGAAAGGCTGCCCTCTTCAGACAAACTTAATAAAAGGTAYCCAGAAGTTCTAAATGTCTTGAAGTTAAAATAAAAATGTGAAATGAACTGTGCAGTGCAATATCAACATAATATCAACTTTCTTCTGCTTAATAACAATTTGCTACTACATAAAGAAAAGCGCTTCTTGTCATTAGCTACATATTAATGTGTGTTTGTTTAGACTCACAGAACCATTTATACATTTTCTATAAGGCTGTTAAAACTTTCATTCATATGCTGAAATACAGAGACATAATTAACTAAGAGAGCTATTGAGTCTGAGCTTTCCCTATACTGTCATGTGGAAAAATAGCCCATTTTGCAGTGCTGCATTTCTATCACACAGGAATTTTAATTAAACACTATAAACTTGCTTCTTTTCTCTAACAAAACTTGGGGTTTAGGTATATTTTGATTTTCCTCACGACCCAAATAGTGAGTGGAAAAATGTTTTTGTCATCATGATTGGTGTTTTATACTTGATGGCTGTTATTAATTTCTTTTACTTAAATCTCATGAATAACTAGGAAACTGAGCTTAGCCAGAAAGTTACTTTTCTTTTCCTCACTATTGGTCATCTGAGCGTCTTCACAGGTGAAATTGTGGATTTTTATCTTGCATCACACCAAGTGGCAAAACACAAGGCCACCAGGTACTTTCCTGGTGAATATGAATGAATTTTCATAMGGAAGATGACCTGTATGAAGAAAATAACTGTATCTGGGTTTACTACTGTAAATAACAGCTTCCAATTTATTGGGGAAGGTGAGGTGGACGTAAATATTTTTAGTGGTGTTTTACTTTGAAAACTGAAAGGTGTATCATGGAATCTGCTGAGGAGAACCAGAAATACAGATTATGCTCCATATTACCAAACCTGATACTTATCTATCAAATTTTTCAAGTCCTTTAACAGAACCTGGGACTGTASTAGGCGAAGTTTTTAAAACAGTCATTAACTGTCAATGTAACCCCCTAAAGTTGCTCCAGAACAGGGAGCAGAGACGATGCTACTAAAAGAGGAAGTATTACTAGTGACAGAAACATACAAAGCATTTAACTGCCAACTTGATGGAAGTCTCTCCATTCATCCTCAGACAAGGTCTTTCTTCTAGCTTTTCAGCAAAGCCTCCAATGTCATGATGTCTCAGCAGAACATGCCTAACTGCCCAATAAGTTTGTGAGCTGAGATATGGCTCTTTTGCATTGCAAAACACCTTTTTTTTTGTCTCAAAGCACTTCCCCTTCGCATGATAAATCCAGTACATTCTACATTCTGCTCCAAAATTTGAACCGAGTTTCCTGCCTCCTTCACCACATCACACAGGCTTTCTGGACAACAGGTAATATCTTCTTTAAACGTGCCTTTCCACAGAAAGTCTCTTGAGGCTGTGATACAGGCGGCATTTCTAAGTTCACTTTAAAAAAAACCCCACACTCTTAACTTTAACCATGTGGGGAAGTCCCTCTGAAGGCTTCTCTTTTTTTTTTTTTGCCTTTGTTAAATAGGATTTGGTTTAAGATGTACTTTAAGTTAAGCATTACTTAAATGCTTTGTTGAACTGGGGCCTGAAATGGGACTTTAATTTCCTTAACAACTCTCAATATACCATTACTAGAATAAATGTAGAAAAATCAGACTTTCTGAAAAAAATGTGTCTCAAGGGCACTAGTAGAAGCAAATTSTGGAGAAGTTAAATAATGCCAAACTATAAATCTCATATCTACCAACTGTCTTACCAGTATGCTAAGGAGCTGGTTTTGTTTAAAGACTGAGATGTTACAGCTGGAAACRAATACTTGCCTTTTAGTCCCCTCCTACACCATGGTATTCAGTTTCATGTATAAATGATGGGCTGAAATTTTAAGATAGATATAGAGTAAATAAATTATGAATATTCAAAATATCACCCTTTTGCCAGTAAAGCCCTGTTATTCTTCACACTGACTCAGCCACCTCTCGTGCCACTATCTTCATTTATAGGAGCAGTATTTTCTGTGATTTTGTAGTATACGCTTACTAGAATGATTTTGGTGGAAAACATAACCATGATTTTGTAATAATCAAAATACAGTACAGTTTTGTTTGGGTATTTTTCCTTCATTCAATTGAGACATAGTGTAAAAGAAAGGCATATTAGTTGAATACCAGCATTTTATATGCTATTGCTAGTTCTTGCACAATAGAATTCCTGAGAACTGTGCTGTAATTCTTTCCTGCAGTGAAACACAGGGGTGTCCACATTGGCATTCTTGAATTTTCTTATGCTGTTAAATTATAAGACTGCTTGTACTATGAAGAGAGATGGGGTTATGAATTTTCTGGAGTGACAGATTCCGTTATATAAACCACTGGCGAGTCTGGGAATGCCATTCAACATTTTCAGCTTTGGAATTAATTTTATTCTCCTTCTTCCCATRAGCAAATTTAAAATGTTCACAATTTTACTGGTAAGGAGTGCAGTTTCCATGACAAAGTCACATCCCTGGGAAAACCCCAAGTACTTCTTCCAGCCGTGGGAGGAGAGAGCCGTGGGTGCACAGAGGTACCATTCTGCCCTGACAGCTGTGCACCTGTTGTGAGATACCGAGAAACTCAAACAAGGATCCTAAAATTAAAAGGCTGCTCTGCAAGATAGCCGCAGTGTACTTCTTATAAAAGACAAGGCTAATGGACTTGGAAAAATAATAGAAGAAATGGTTTTTGTGGAATGCATTATAAGCCTTTTTTTTTGTAAAAATACTGGTCTATTCTCCCATTACATGCAAGTCTTTCCACTTCTTTCAGGCCCAGGCTGGTAAGAGGGCTAGTCAGGTATGTCCACTGTCCTTCAGCATTACAGATGTGGCATCAAAAGTGAACTGTGAAGTAACTGTCTGGTACCACTTATAAAAGTTAATATCATATTCTTATACAAATTACTTCATTCAGTGACAATTCGTAATCGCAGCCTACAGAATCCATTCAGGACTTCATAAGGTAAATAACTTGAGCAGTAAAAACTCTTCTATGGACAGCAACTTTCAGTAAAAAGAATTTGAACAGGTAAATGAACACATGGAAATTTATTAATAGAGAAAGAACACAAGAAATGAAAGTTTGTAAAGGGATAAAAGACAAATTCATATTGAAACATTAGAGGAAGCCAGCATAAATTCAGGGATGAGACAAAGATTACTGATTTTTCCTTAAATAAAAACAAGAAAGCAACCTAACTGTGTCCAAAGCACTGGCTGATAAATTCACTCAAAGAAATACAGTTTGATTTTGCCTGTCTCCTTTTTCTAGGCAAAAGCCATCAAGAACATAGCAACACCATTATTCCAAAATCTGCCAGCTTCACAGTCCTCTCAGATACTCACCYTCAGACTTCTAACCAGAAAATGGGGGGAAATGAACAACACCTCTCCCTAAATACCCACACCTCTCAAATAACGTGTTGATGTAACCTCATTACCTCTGTTCAGAATTAAAATCTACATTTCCTTTAGATTTTAACCCCCAAGAACCAGAAATATATAAAACTTGATGCCTCAGAGCATATCTCCAGGTCTCTGCAATTATTCTGGGCAGAAACTCCCTAGGTGTGCACTAGGTGATTTCTAACACCTTCTTGTCACGTCAAAGACAAGTGACAAACCTAGGCTGACCACCAGGTTCACCCACATGCAAAAGCCRACTCCATTTTCTCATCACTTGACCTCTCTGCAAGCATCAGCATGGCCGTTCACAACACGTTCACGGCCTGCTTTCAACACCTGAACACTATGGAAGGCAGAGTATTAAACTCTTCACAACCTTAAATGTAAGCTTCAGTCAGGAAGTGCAACTCTTGAGTAAGACAAGTAGATCTAAACACCTTAGCACGGGATTTCAGGAAGTCAGGCGTGTGGAAGAGAAAAGCTCACACTCATAGACCCAAACTACAAGTTGTCTGAAATATCGCAGTACAAGCTGAAATACAGAGGAAAAACTGTTATTCCTGGGATGCGTCACTAAAAATGTATGCTCTTGAAAAAAACCTAGAAGGAAAGTGAGCTGATATTCATCAAAAATGGAAGAAATTGCTCAACACAGTTTTACCGTACTTAAACACAGTATAAATCCATTCAAGTAGTCGGGAGTGGGGCAGGGAGAAGTTAGTTTAAAATTTAATCTGGCTGGTCAGCTTGCAGGCAGAAAAGCCACAATTCAACCTACACAACCTGCTTAAGTTCAACCAAAAAAATCATCAAAGGGCAGAGATCCAGTGGAGCCCCAACGAGTCCTTCACCAGGTGTACAGAAGAGTTCCAGCTGCATAATACCAGTGGTGTGTTAAGCCAAGTCCTGCGTCAGGGTACTTGGCTAGTAGAAATATAATTCGCAGTTGAAGCAGGCCAGTTTTCCTTAGAACATAAAAGTTGCATCCAGTATGATGCAGCCCACACAAGAACGTTGGTCAAACAGTTCAGAGAAAAGGCCAAGCGCAGGCTTAGGAGCTGTATGTTCCCCAGAGGAGACCTCCTCTGCTCTGATTTTTAAAAAACATGAAGTCTCTTACTTTTCTACATTAATCTTGAAATCTGTTCCATTTTCCACGCTTGACTGGAGAAACCATCTCTGAAGTCCCTGAAATAAAAAATATTAAGCAGAACACCAAAGTGTTTTTAAAATACTGTAGCACTCGAGTCTCTGTCTGCCACTCGGTGGCACATAGCAATTTAAAATTATCGAAGCTCTTAAATTAAGTGCTTAAATTTGAAGGTGATCATCACTCTGAACATGTGAATTGTACAGCTATCTGAACTATCAAAGCGCTTCAATTTACTCTAAGCAGGTCATTTTTGGAAGTGATAAGGGAGCCTGTGATTGCCCAGCCTGCACTGATTTAAAGCTAGTGAAGTTTTCTATTCATTTTTACAATGAGCAATTCTGGTAGCTTGTAATAATCCTGTGCTGAATACATCTGAGCAAGTTGGGGGGTATGTGTGTGATTTTTTGTTGTTGTTGTTTGCTTTTAATTAGCAATTTTGCATCAGCATTTTCCTTCAGGAGTCAAGTCAAAGCAGGTGTTTTTCCCTAGTTCTTCCACAGTTGTGTGGATATAAAAATTGAACACCCATATCCATTTTCAAAGTCTTCAATTCACTTAATATACAGAGTACAATTTTCTGAGTGTACTGAAAATTTCATTGCTTTGTAGCTACAAATTGAAACCTATAATGCTCATCTCCAGGAAGCAATCATTAATGCCTTTTTTTACAACAGAATATATTTAGTCTTGCAATTTTGGCACACGGTGCCTTTTGAAAGTATTTTCTTAAATGAACTAGTAATAGCTAGTTACCCCCTGTAATATATTGCTCAGTGATGAAATAGTTATATTGCATACAAAAACCTTTTATAGCTGCAAGGACTATAGAAACACAAGATACCCTTAAACTCCAAGGATGATTCTTTCCTCTGCCATCCAAAGTAGCTTAGGGCCAGAATGAGGCCTTGCCAGGTTTTTTTTGATTTGGACAGCTTTCTACATATTCCCAGAATTGTTAAATATTGCACTATTTCCCACACTGCATAAAGTTCAATTAGAGAGATTCTTTTTGTGGGCCTTTTTCTTGTGCTTCTCCAACTGCCCCATGGCAGAGCTGTCACGGCTGATGCCCTGCCTTGATTCACAACTCCCAGCAAATATTTCCCATTTTCCTTTCTGAGTAGCTTTAATGATAAAGCATAATTATTTGAAACCTCTAATGACTTCTGGTATTTGTTATAAATTAATTCCACTTAATGCCTAGTCTTTTTAGGGTACTTTCTTTCTTTATCAGAAATAACTTGAGTTGAAAATTTGTCAGTTAGTCTTCCAGTTGTAGACTCTTGAAAATCAAATCTTTTTTGAGCGGAAACACATTTTGGCTATTTGACAACATTTCCTTTTATACATCTGTACTGACCCATGATTTACTGTAAAGGATGTGCATTACCGCTTGTATGCTCTGCCTCCTAAAATAATGTGAGAGTTGGGACCTGGGGGGTTCTTGCTGCAATATCCATTGTTTACTTACACCTGATTGATAACCAACTCATGTTTATGATGCTGAACAGCCTTGAACTACATGGGGGGCGGGGGATTTTTGCCACTTGGAAGACTTCTGCAACCAGCAAAATCTAACTAATTCCAACGTATGGCTTCTGAGTCATATGGTGCCTGTGTTGTATCCATCTACATTTTTCAGCATAATGGCCAGTCAAATACCACAGGTGAGATAACACAACCATGCTTGACATTTATCTACTATCAAAGCATTGATTTAGCTGTGCATGCTGCACCTTGATAAAATTATTTTTATTGGCATACCGTGACACATCAAGATGTTTCAGAGTAATTTATAAAGAAATCTGTCCCGTGATTTCAGAAAAAGTATGAAGGTTTTTTTAAGCCATTTTATGTTCTCTTGAATGATTAAGCCTCATGTGAAAAACCAGTTGACAGGTTAATTTTCCAGGTCGAAATCCAGGYTTCAACTCTACTACTTCTTTCATCTTCTTTTATATGGAAATATGGAAGAGTTTGCCTGTCACTGGAAGAAGTGTAACAGTTGCAGTTGCTTAGTTTGCTAACTGCTATGATTGCTTACATCTCTGTTCTTTGGTATTTTGGCTATAATGCTCCATACCCCATTATTCTGCAAGATTTTCCTAGCTCCTTGCTTTGCTGAAGAGTTCAGTAATTTACCAGCCATCTCATTCTCACAAGCATTTCCCTGCTGGTTTGGAAAACCTGAAGAAAACCTGAAGAAAACCTGAAGTTTTCTCAAGTTTATGAATGTTTATCATATCTTTCTACTGTACCTGTAAAGCAAGTGCCATAATAGCAATTTCAGAATGGTCAAACTCTTACTCAAGTTCAGCAGTTGAGCTGGTATAATACTTTACTACAATCCCCTTAACAAACTGTTTCAACTTCTTGATGAAATTGTCCTTGTTGCTCCCTTCATTTCTACTTATGCTGCCTTGTACTGCTCGGCCCTTTGTTTTACAACTTTTGCTGCCTCTTTTTTCAGAGGTATTTCTGAGGAATTAATGCTTTTTTTGGCTTGTTTCTTTTCTGTCCCTCAGTTATGCAGACTTCAGAGACACTTTTCTGAAAATCAGTAACAGCTGTTGCAGCATCTACGGTACGATCTTCCAAAAAAGACAATGGCACATCAATGCTGACTTGTACAGGATCTCAGCCTCGACACACGTAGACTCCTCTCATTGGTAAAACTGGAAATTTGTTTTGTTGTGTCTTGATTGGCCTTTTCCTTATGCTTTTTTTAGGATCGTAAAAAAGAAGAGCTGGAAAAGAATTCCAAGGCTGTTTTGGCCCCACTCTTTGCATTAAGTTGGGATCAAGCAGCTGTAGAGTATCCCTGGCAGAGTTTCCTTTAACCACTTTTTAAAAGCCTCTAATGAGGAGCCCTGAACGACTGTCCCAGTGTTGGAACAATTGCTCACTATTCCTTCCCATGGTTCGTGTACATTTTAGGAGATGAAGTTTCCCCTCAGGCCTCTTTTTGCTAAATTAGACAAATCAGTTCCTTCACCTTGTTTCCACAAGCACGTTTTCTAATCCTCTTTTCCTGTTGCCCTCCTCTGGGCTCTATCCGGTCTGTCTACTCTTAAGCCCGGCTCCCAAAACCATATTTCAACTGCAGCTACACCAGTTCCAAGAGGTGCAGAGCACTCTTCCTGCCTCTGACAAAAAAGTTAAAACATCCCAAAGTGTCACTCTCATGTTTTGCAGCAGCATCACAAAAAGGAGTGCTTATTTTTAATGAATGTGTTCTTCAGTCTTACTGAACAAAAACTCCAGTAACTTCTAATATCAGCTCATCCATACCATCTCATGTCTTAAAAACCTGATCTAAATTTCCTTTTAGGAAAAGTTAAACCAATTAAACCAATTCCCAGTGACTCCATTTGGATGACTCCCATGACTGGTAGACATCCACATTTAACAATGGTTTCCGCTCACTCTGAACTCTGACGCTGGGCACAGATTATCATTTTTTCCTCGTGCTGATCTAAAATACAGGGATTGTGTTGGCTCATTGCTTCCCCCAATATATTTTGACCACACCAACTTTTGTGATTGCCATTATCGCAAAGATACCGGCCTAGGAATGTTGTCAGTCAGAGCATGCTGGTGAGTAACTCCACAGTCATAACTGGCTCTTAGCCTATGAGTGAYGATGCTGTTTCTGAATTAACATTATGCTTACTGAATAGTAACTATCTTGCATGCTTGGATATATTACAGATTTTTTCATTTTTAAATTGTTTTTTTGTCAGGACTGATGTTTGCGCACTCCAAGGATTTAGGGGTTGTGTTTGTCCATTTCTTTCATTACCGCTATCAACTTTTACTATTGCAACTATTGTTCTAACGCTCTAGAAATTTACTTACATACTTAACTTCAGAAAAGACTGTCATAGAGGCCTGGCTTTACCGATGACTCACATCAAGACTCGCAAAAATTGCAAAGTCCATTACCTTGCTAATGTGACTACCTTAGTGTATTTTTGATGCTTGACTTTATTTTGCTAATGAGTATAAGTTACAGAACTATCAATCATCGGCCAGTCTGGCAAAACAGTGAACTTCATTTCATCTGGCCTCTTTGACCTGTTAGGCTTAAGTGGCCCTACCAGGAGTTAAAACTCCAGCCAGCAGAGATGACAGGATCACTGAAACACAGGCTTTTTCATTACCGCAAGGGGCAGCCCTCAAAGACTGAAATCTCAGTGGTGGTGCTCGTAAAGATTAACATTCCTGCTAGAAACCACTGCCCAGCATTTCAAAACACTTCTACCTAAAGCTAATGCCTGAATGTATACTTAGGCAATGAAACCAAAGTAGCCCGGTTTGGGAAGRTGCTGAGTACTCACAGCTTTCAGCAAGTTTTTGGAATTAAATGAAAACAGTAGGTGAAATAACAGACCTAAGAGAGACAAACACAGTGGCATACGGCTATAGTCTTTTCAAGATAGAAATAAATCTTTGTATGAACTTAAATAAAAAATTCTTAAAAGGTAAAGTGACTAATTGCTTCTTTTTATATAGTTTAATTGATGGCCTAAAGCCACGAACAGATTTTAAATTAATCAAAGTTTCATAAATAATTGTGACTTCACTGTGATACAACCCTGAATAATGGACTGAATAACAGGTTAATCAATTGACTGATTCTTTCACTGAACAGAATATCAAATGAAAATATTCACCTATTATTTATATTCATTTGTATTTAGATGTAAGTACGTACAAATTTGACTCCTTGCCATATTGAAACAGGATGGAGTATTACAGCATGAAGTGTTCAGAGAGAATTTGTCATCCATCTGAAACTGCAGGCAAGGGTTATCGTAACACCTCCTCTTAGCACATGCCACCCAGCACACGCTGTGTTCGATGTGCCAGGGAAAAGGTCCTAACACTTGGCCAGCCCATCCATCAACATCACTTCTTTGGGAAACTCTCTCCCCTGTTCTCTGCGAAAGATTCAGGGTCATAGAAGCAGTGCACTGAATCTGGATAATATAGTCCATCTACTACACAGGTTGTACACAGCACACTAACACTAGCTTGCAGATTTGAGGTGGATGTAGGGCAACCAATGCACTAAAGAACCTCTGCCAAGCAGAGGAGTCTTTACCCCTATATAAGATTGATACCACTGCCTCTCTGAAGGTTTCAGTGCTCCYAGATAACTCCATATAATCAGGTTTTGAAGGTGCTTATTATGAAAGATTCAAGCCAGCTTATAGTATGCAAGAGCACAGTTAGCAGTTGTTCACAAAGGACCTGAATGTGGAGGAAGACATGGAGATAGTAATGAAATAAACATATCCATGAGTCTGCATTTAAAAAAAAAAAATGGTTTGAATGTAGGGCATCTGTACGTCAGGTGCTAAGCTAACAGGCTGGCAGGTCAGCATGTTTTCTTTTACTCCTTTTGCTAATTCTAGGTTATATTTTCAAGTGTCAAGTCACATTTCAGATCAGCACTGCATATTTTCTTACCAGCAAAGTAAAGCAATACTGGTCTTCTAAAATAAGAGTGCATATTTATTTGAGAGCACCCTGCAATATACCAGCAGCCAAATTAAACTGCATTTAATATTTTCTGTGTTGKCTTTGTATTGTTTATCAAATGCTTCAATTTAGCATAGTATATGTATATATACATATATATATATAGTATGAGTATCTTTGGAGCTACATTAACATTTCTCAGAACCCTCCAACAAGGGCTCTGTTGTTCAAAGCTGCCGTAAAGAGAGGTTGCACCAAAGGGAGCTAATTGGCCTGCACAACAATGAACTTTATTGATCCTGCAAAAGCCATAAACACTGTTACATTTTTCTGAGTGCCGTCTATGGGCACATTTGCCATCAGCTGATAATGGGAGTGTATGTGTGCTATGTATTGTTGTTAAGGACAATACCACTATGCACCAAAGAATCAGCCACCACATGCTCCAAGATTTCCAATTCTGGAGTGCAATCTTTGCAACCTTAATGTTCTCTTACAGCAATTATGTAAGTTTAATTGGCGTCAACCCTGGACCCACACTGAAAGTACAGCCTTATCTGAGACTGCAGAAGTTTTCTGGCTTTTYATTTACAGTGGGTTAAATTATTCCAGTTGTGGCCTTGACAACTATACAGGTATGCTAGTCCATTCACTCATATTAAAAAAAAAAAAAGGCATGTGCATGCAAGTGAAATAACTGTGCACCTAAATAAGTGTTTTCACAAATAATATGGCAGGGTATTCAGTAAGCACCGTATCTGGATAAATTCTGTGTGTATAAAAAGTACTAAGACACAAAGTAGTGTCTGTGTCAATGTATGGATTTACCAGTGGGGGTACGTTAATGTGTGACTTCTATTCCTGCTTGCCTAGTCCGGCAGGACGCCTCTTGGAGCATGTCTTTGCTCCTAGCCAGGCATGTTTCCTTTCCTTAAAACCGTGGTTCTGGGAGGACAGAGTACTTGCATGGCCAGGTCTTATCCCACATGGAAATAAATCATGGCTAGTTTGTGTGCCCAGACTGGGAAGCACAGAAAGGAGAGCTCTTGCAGTCTGGTACTATAAATGTAGCCCATGTCAACAGGCTTTATTTTACAGTGAACATTAAAGAGGAGATTTTCAAAGAAACATAAGAAAGTCATGAGCAACCAGGGATCAAACACCTTTAGGCTCCTCTGAATAGTACAAGGCAAAACAAAACAACCAGTACACCAGCCTATACCAATTGCCACATTATAATGCTCCCTGAGGCTTCAGTCCAGGAAATCAGGATCTTGTTTATAGAAACATAATTAAAGCACTTTCCTTGCTTTCCTGTAATAGACACTTTAGCACCTGGTAATCAAAGGGAAATAGCTGAAAAGTCTGTCCTTGGGTTTCACTAAGCCCATGCATTAGAAGCCTATTTGCCTTCCTGATCCCAAATTCACATGCCAGGGCTTCTTTGACTCAATGGTAACAAACGAGACTGCACAGCCCTAAATCCTCTGCTGCTCGGTGAGCCCACCTGCAGAAGCTTCCTTCCCCTTCCCACTAACAGGAATTTAACTATCTATCTATCATGCATTTTTAACATGCTTTATGCTGTTTAAATGTTTGGACTCTTATACCTGCTGCGACGCTGAGAATATCAAATGGGAATCCTGCCCTTAACACCCACAAGTGATTCACATGCATGTTTCCCTTGGCTCAGACTGTGCTCAGGCCCATCTGTTTGAAAGCACCAATCCTGCTTGCTGGTCCAACGCTTACGCAGCGATGCCAAGGGACGGGAACACCGAGCAGGATAATGCTAGCTCACATAAGGCTACAAGAGTCCCTTCCTTTGCTTCCACCCCTGCAGTCGCACCACGTCACTTCTGCTGCAAGTCTTGCTGAAAAAGAGTTCACATCTGCTCAGTCGAAGTATGCTGCCATGGAAGTGAGATTCGGTCCAAAGAAGCTCCAGCTATACATGGTGGCTGCTGCAGATGAAGCCTGTCTTCACAGGCTTGCTCAGGAGCTCATGCCCATAGCAGAAATCTGCAGCTCAAGAAATAGGGATTTACTGCGGACAAATCTCCTTATCTGATGGAATTAATGCAGTGGAGGTGCCACAGGGACCTTCACAGAGCTCCCCACACACATACTTGAGTCCTGAAATTCTAATGAAAGACACAAGTCAGAAACAAAGGACTCTGAGTAATGAAATGATTAAAGAGAAAATACAGTTGAAAACTCCTGGAACACATTATAATTTAATATCTCATTATTTACTAGGCACATTGAACATAACATGAATTTCCCTCTGCTCCACCAAGCCCACTTCATATTCCACAGAGCCTACGCTTCTGTATCTCATCCAAGTTGAGATGAAATTGTCTTGTATATCAGACAAATGTACTAGAAAGTAGCCTACACTTTGATAATGTACAATCTGAACGTTCCCGATAGTCCAACTTCCACATCATTTAGAGAATTTGCACTCACACATTTTCAATGCATAATGAGTGGCTTTAGCAGTTCATAATTATTAAGTAGTTATTTTACATGCCCTTGTGACTGGTAAATAATACCATGGAGAAAATGAATAAACAATTCTGCATAAACCTAGAAATTCTTGTCTTAAATCTGCATTATCATGTTGGTTCAGATTTGTAGGCTTAGGTCTGAACAAACATGAACTTCAGGGACATTTGAAATTCAGTTCTGAATCCTGACCTGGATTTTCTAAACGACCTTTGAAATTTGGAACTAAATCCAAATGTTGCAGTCTCTCTACCTGGAAGCCATTCGCTGATGGATTTTCATTCAGTCTAATGTAGGTGGCAAATTATGCCGGGAATAAGTCATTTTCGAGAGATCCAAGGTCTGGCATACAGACTGCTAGATCCAGCAGGTTTAAATGGAAAACAAAGGTTCTTCATTTACCTCTGAGGCTTCTGTCTGATTTATTTTGCTTCTCTGGTTTGCATTTATTTGATTGTTTTTGCCAGGTATAATGGAGAAAACGCAGGCATTGCTAGGGAAAGCTGTAACCTGCAGCGCTCTGAGGCAGTCCCTCAACCACAATGACCTCCTGAAGATGCCTCTGAACCAGAGCAGAAAGGAGAGATGGCAACACACAGCTGGACAGGCCTTTGCAGCTTGCCCAGATGTCAGCAAACTTGTCTTTCCTGGCCAAGACTGAGACAGCCATACCTTTTTACAAAGCAGTGAAGCACATGCTTAACTYTACTCACATATTTAAACTTGAGAATGTACTTAACTGCTCTGCTGAACACGGACAGACACAGCCATGTGCCCTGCTGCTCTGGGGACGTAGGGTCAGTCACTCTCAGAGCACTGAAAGCTTCTCAAAAACTCCTGAAAATGGGAAATACAAGAAATACTATTTATCGGGTAACTATTCCAGCGTCAAGAGATGGCAATTAGGAAAGTCTCCCTTTTACAGTCTCTGACAGCATCTGATACTACACTACGACAACTCCAGCAATCCTCTACCCTTTTCTGTGAAGGCAGACGTTCAACATATATTGGTAAGCTAGCAGACCTTTCCCGAATAGAAACTGACAAGAAAGAGCATCACAGTAGTCCTCCTCTGAATTGTACTATAACTAAAATGGATACATAAACAGAATTCTGAAAAGCTGACTTGTACTTATTATTACCAGCATCTGTCTTGATTACATAGGACCATGCACAATTAAAAATAATAACAAAGAAATGTATTTTACAAATGCACAAATATTCAGAGGCAGAAGTCAGTCACCTTTTCAGACGCCTATGAGTTGCTTTGGTAATGTGTTGAAGAAAATAAATGAAGATTAAAAAAATCAATCTAGTTACTACCTGCAGGAACTGATAGTCCTTCAAAATAACTTCAGTTTTATGAAAACATAAAACCCAAAAGCTTCAATACAGTTTGAGAAAAATGTCCAAGTTCCAGGGTCAGGAAGAAAGCTACCAAAGCAAGTATTTTGTTTGCCTTTGGCCCACTTCTGCATGCAGAACTCCCCGCAGTGATGTCCAGCTCTGCTTCCCAAGTGGTTACTGTTAGAAAGAAGCAATCTACCTTTGACCATGCCTTAATTTGCATTTTTCAGGACAAAAATTTCTTGGCTGCTGTGCTGATCACCCAACTAGAATTTTTAAGTACCCTCTGAAATTCTCCCATCTAAATAGTGCTATGTCCTCTGTACATTTTGCATCTCACTGTTCATTCTCTTTTCTTAACGAGAACCACGGACACGTTTTATTTCTGCTGTACTGGCAGAAGGTTTATGTCTCTACAGATTCTTCAGCATGATTGTCTCTGCATTTTGTGTGAGAGGCGGTAATTTTTTTAATTGCACTGTTTTAATTCGTATTTTGAATAGAAATTACATGCAGATAAGTAGAACTAAGTTCCTATTGAGATGAAGACCACTGGAGTCAGGATTATCGTACTGTTTTTTGACTAGTATTACGTGTGATTCAAAGATGACCTGAACTTTCTTCCCTCATCTTAGAAAAAGAAACATGAATCAAAAGTCAGCCTCCCATTTTAATCAAATTGCCCTGATTATCTGGTATGGATCTAAAGGAGGAAGGTTTAAATAGCTCCTACAATGGAAATATTTCAGAACTAATTTGACAGTACAAGCAAAAAGAAGTAATTAATAAAAGCAAATGAAATTACATTGTACTAATCAGGGAATGGCTCAGGAAAGGGCACAAAGATTACAAGAACCAGCTGATTACTATGGATTGTTTTTACATAAATATAAAATCCATGCCCTTCAGGCTACCGAAAAGGAAGAAAGAAAAAGGAAAACATAAATTTGTCTGTCTATACAAATGCATTACTGGATTGCAGTTTGCTGGACTTTACAAAAAGAGAGCAGTTTCATATTAATGAAAAAAAACCAGATTTGACGATATAGTTTTCTTTCTGGGGAATCAGGGATAGTGTTCTGCAATGGAGTTAGTGCGGGTGTTAACTGAGTGGCAAATCCTGAGCCAGACTTCCTGCTGAATGCTTAGGAAGGAAAATCAAAATCCTTCACTGAGGACAGAGCTCCCATTTCTTGCCCTTCCTATCATAGCTCTTGGGAATAATGAAGTTTCATATTGCCTGAAGAGCCTCTTACCTGGAGGTATTGCTGATAACTCTGTCGTCTCCTTGCCTGGGCATAAGAGAGGAAAGATACTGGAGGAATGACATTGGGCTGTGCGGACAAACCCCCAACAGCTATGGAACAGCTGAGGTTCACCTTACATCAAAATGGAGGTTTGCCATTGAGCCCTGGCCAACGTGAAACTTGACAAACCATTAAAAGACCCTGTGAGCACTCCCTGAGTCCTTCTTTAGCCAGTGAGAAGGAAAGTATCTCAGGTGTTCTGCCTCGAAAATGTAAAACAATTGTGATCCTCACCATAAAGTGCCAATGAAAAGAAATTTACGTATCCAAAATTATAATTCATCAAACGTCAGACAGAATCTACCACATGCTATTTTAGTATCCTAAAATATTTTAAAATATTTTAAAAATATTTTTCAACCTGACAGATTAACTAGCAAATTACAAAATAAACTGGTATTTGGGATGTGTTACAAGGCCATGGTTGGATTGCCTTTAACAGCTGGTTTTCCCTGTCAGATTCATGCCTTAATTTTTCAAATGTTTGTTAAAGGCAGAAACTAAAGCAGTGCTGGATGCAGCTGTAACCCCCTGGAAAACCCTCRTCTGTAAGAGGATCAAGTTAGGAGACTCTGCAAATTGAAGAGCTGTAATATGAAACTTAATGTATAGTCATCATCAAATGAGGTAACTTAGAAACTGGAAAGCCTTGTCTGAGAGTTAATGCCTTAATCCCAACATATCATTCACACTGTGAGAAAAAATGTCAGAAACTGAAAATCCATGAAACAAAGTTACGGAAAAAAAAAGAACAAAATAAACATTGTGACTGACAATGTGCTGATATTGATTTGTTTTCATTCCTGCAACAGGTACTTACTTTCTGGTTTGCCAAAATCTGACAGCACCCTTTATGTTCAAGTTATTCTGAGGCCTGATCTAGGATGTCTATAAGTAAACATTAATTATGAGTATCTATGACAGCCATTGCCACTAAAAATGGGGTATTTATTCCATCCAATGCCTGAGCTCAGAAGTATTCAGCTCTCAAAGTTTTGGATAGCCAGAAAATAAAACTGTGATGGCAAAGGATGTGGTTATGTGGTAAATAGTGGGGAAATTTCCTTTTAACTGAACTCGAAGAGCAAAAGAGTTTCCTGATTATTAATGATAAGCTTGTGCTCGGGGCCTAGCTAAATCAAAGCCAAGTGTTCTCAAACACAGAAACAACAAAAATTATGATTGCATTGATAATCATATGTGTTTTGATTATATGCATCCTACAGGCTCCTGCAGATCCTCCTAGCACTTAGCCCAGGCCCAGATCATCTGCTGTCCCATGGCCAACCACGCGAGCCCCAAATCCACCAACTTTCATAATTCTGTAGTTAAAGAAGTGAGGAGGAGGTGGGCAAATGTAGTCTGAGGACCACCGTTTTGCCAGGGCCCTGCCTGTATCTGCCCCCCTGGAGCAGACAAAGCAGCAGACAGCCCCTACACGCTCAATCACACCAGTACCTACATGGAACACGACTCGGCACCCTCTGTGCCGTGACTGCCAGGCCAGGACTCTCCGGCACACCCCATGAGATCCTTTCACCATTTCCCAAGAGGATACAGAGGGATTTGGATGCCCTCCCCTTGGAGAGAGCCTTGGTGTAGGAAAGGAAGAGAGGATGGGAAAAACTCTTTCTTGGATTTTCTATTTGTGTACACAGGTTTTGGAGGACTTTTTGGACCTTCCCAAAAGCACAGAACCAAGAGACACCATACCATGGACAAAAAATGGGGACACATGTTGGAGAGGCATCATCAAGATTCAGTGAAGCAACACAATAAAGACCCCTGCAACAGCCATGTTGGTCCTAAAGTTTTCTGTTTAGTGTTCAGAGCAAGGGCTGTCTTGATATATACCAGATACAGGCCAAGATACTAGAGACAAGCAAGTTATTTGCCCTCAAGGACTACATCTATGCTGCTAARATACCAAGGCCAGGTCATGGGCTCCAGCATTTGCATGCTGTTGGCCATTCTGGGTGTTACCTTAGTCCCTGGCCTGATGTTCCCCATCGGATATTTGCATCTGGTCACCAAGTTTTGAGGGGCAAGAGAGTTTTGCGATGTGCACACACACACTGTGCCACACCCCTTGGCTTCAGGGCCGGCAAAGAGTCTTTGGCACAACTTATTTCTTAGTGTAGAGACCTGGGTGCTTAAAGGGAGTCTTAAAAAGCAAAGGGAGAGCCAGCCATAGTGTTACCAGTGGTGAAATACAGACAAGAATAGTACTCATCTTCAGTATGAATATTAGCAGCAGAAAAGTTCTGCAGTGCTCTGGTTATTCCTTCCTCCATAGCGAGAATGCATCCTGGCATGAGCGCTCRTAATGCAGGTGTTCCCATACCATGAAAAACATGCCAGTACTGATGCTCGCACCATTTCAAAATTGCAAGGAGTCAGGAACTGTTGCTGCTGCTGATGGTGGTGCCTGCTGCCACTGCTATCTGTAGTACCCTTCAGAACAACCCCTCCCCTAAGAGATGGTAGAAATGACAAATTGAAGTGTTAATTTGTTAAACTGCAATAGCACTGTCAAATTAGCCTGGCTTAATGCTAAAAATAATTCCATTCATTACTACAGAGCCAAAACAAGTATCAGCTACAGAGCCAAAACAAGCATTGTACCTTTTGATAGCAAAATTCTGTGTGCAGAGCAGTCTTACAAGTCCAAGAGAAAAACCAGGGAAACAGGTAGGCGGCTCAGAGTATTCAGCTCATACAAACGGAGCAAGTCCGACAAGGATGTTGCCTCTGAAGACACTTCAGAGCGTGAGCATATGCATCTGCTGAACACCCCTGAGGTTCACCAAAGAAGTATCTTGAACCCTAGCTTCTCTGACTGCTGCTCTGGTAGTATCAAAGACTGTTCACTCATGACAAAACCAACAAGTACCAAGTAGTGAATTGCATCCTAACAYATAAAGAAAAAAATACACTGTCACATTTTTTTTTGTGGATGGAGGCCAAGCTGAGTCCGTTCCAAGCATCAGGGCCAAAATATCATCTACAATTAAAGCATTGCTGACAATGTTGTTGAGGCTACAGGAGACAGCGCAGATTACAGGTCACCCTGCAGCTTGGAGGTATATTGGCACTATGACGGAAGCAGTAATAAAAATGTGTTTGTGTCAGTAAAGTAAGCAAATATGACTCAAAGCACACAGGCAGCAGACAGGCTGAGTAAGAATTCACTTTTCTAAACATAACCACAATTTGAAGTGCCAAGGCATGGTGGCCTACAGAGCCTCACCACTGGACAGCTGCTGTGGAAATCTAACAGGACATAATTGAAATTAATGATAGAAGAAAGCAACACTCACAAGCCTACCACAATTACTGCTTTGCAAAAGCAAAAGTTCTCTTCTATCACTGATATATTCAGGAAGACATTAGATAAAGTGAACCTATGCCATTTGATAAAATAGCATTGTATAGGGGTAATTAAGAAGGGGGTAGGTAAACGCAGGCACTGCAGAGGCCCTGCCATATTSTCACAACAGGAAATACAGAGTTGTGGGGAAAAAAACCCAAGTACAACTGGAACAGAGAGCATAGCCTTCACCATCTGGGAACTTACTCCCCTTGTCTGGGAATGATCTCTAAGTCCACGTTAAAAGATCAATGAACTGCAAAAGATGTCTCAGTCTGCCTGGGAATCTGAAGAATGAGTGGAATTTGGTTTTGCTTTGATTTCAGTTTACCCTGCCCACATTACAATTTTGTAACATACTGTCAACCTAAAAATATTTGTTCTGTTGCCAGTGTCCTATCGCTACAGAAAGGGAAACGGTGATATTTTGATCGTGATGGGTAAATGGCAAAAGCATATGAAATAAAGTGGGGGTGCAGTGGCGGTGGGAGGGGGGGATAGCTGAAGGAAGAGTCATTCCCTAAATAACCCAGTAAGCCAATGCTTTAATACTCATTGTGAAGCGTGATCACGCTGCTAATGAAGCAATAAATCCTCCCTTGCATTGGTGCTTGAGGGAGGGGGGTCAGAAGGTGGAGAGAGCTCCCTTTCCTTTCTCATTACTAGCAGCAATGCAAAATGCTTTAATAAAGCTCAGTAATGTCCKAGAAGGAATAATCAGCTCATGCTGTTCCTCACAAGCCCATGCTGCAAAATGTCATGGCTCCTTGGCTCCTCTGGCTTTCCTCTTAGGACCCCTGTCCTAGAGCCAGCACCAAACCTGGCCCTGCCCTCCCTGTCCTCCCCGCCAGCCTTCCTCCACTTCGGGACTTCGATACTTGACTTCCAGACCTGCACCAGACAATTTAAGCATAAGCATCACCGATTAATGCCTAATCCCTCCCACACATACATATACTAAAATGCCCTTATTTGAAAAAATAAAGGAGAGAAACATTTACTTTCCCCAAAATTGAAACTGGCAATGAAAAATGAGCAAAGCCTCTCTCTAATTAACGCTAATCTGTCTGCCTTGTGTATGCACTAGTGAGGGAGCCACAGTATGCTGCAGATCAGAAGATAAAAGCACACTCAGGAGTTCAACTGCTTTAGAAGTACAACATCTGTTAGCCATGTTATTCTGCAGCTACCCAACAAGCAGAGCACCCTTCATAACGCTTAATAGCTTATGCATTATGTATGCAGCCGTTGATACAGAGGCGCTTGGGTTCAGGGTTTYGTTCTGCGCAAGTCTCAAATCAGAAAACTATGGGCAAATCTGGGGAGTGTCTTTCTCTCCCCTCTCCTTCCTTGCATGGTAAGTGAGAGCTCAGGGCCAAATTCTGCTCCCAATTACACTAATACGGTTCCACTCAAGATCAGTCTGGCGTAACACAGAATGGTACCTGACTGACTCCATCCTTAATTCACTCACTGTGTGGAATTAGAATAAAATTGCAAGAAATCTCATTAGAAGAGAACATTTTAAGTCACCTATTGTTGTAATATCCTTGATTGATTTATCCACTACTTTATTATTACAAATTAATAAAGGAACGGCATGCATTAATGGAGTTTATAGGTTTTTCAATTACTGTTTTCCTATTATTCTTTCTATTATTCAATTCACCAGCTTCATCATATAATATATCTATAACTCCAATGCATTATAGTGCTTCAGAATTTATGAAGTATATACAAAGCATATAAATCCTATTAACTCATCCCATCATACTTATAATTGAGTCAATTAAAATGTTCTGTGTGTCTACACAGTGTGTCTACAGTATATATATATATATGTGTGTATATATATATATATATATATATATAAAGGGGAGGAAGAATAAAACTTGAGACCAAAGGGTTAATAAATTCTCGATTATTTATATTTTCTTAAACTTCACTGCCACAGTGGGCCAAGATGCAGCATGAATATGCTGCATTCTGCTCCTTAGACCCTGTAGCCCAGGATGCACTGTCCAGGGAACATAAGAGACTTGAGAGCAGCTTACAATGATTTTCACATTCATTTTAAGGCCAAAGGGACCATTTTGTTTTTCTAATATGACTACTCACATGACACAAGCCCATAGGATTTCACTCAGGGATTCCTTTACAAAGCTCACAGTTTCTGGAAGAGTTTTTTTTAAAGTATCCAACCCTCATTTAGAGATTTCCAGCTATTTTTTCCAATTTTGTAATATAGCCTCACTGTTAAAAATATACATCCTGGCAGGTTTTCACACCATGTATGCATGCCCATGTTAGATATGTAGCGTAGGAATGATTCAACAGATCAAAGTGAAGGACTCGAGTTCCCTGCCTAGTCAATGAAAAGAAGCAGTCAGTCAGCTCCAGCGTATTGAGTCAGAGCGTCTAAACGAGATGCCTGAAAGAGCTAAAAGCAGACTAGGAGAATAAATACCTACCCCGACTTCTGTTCTGAACTGCTTGAGATCCTCCTCCTACTGATAGCTGTTCCTTCCAACTATTGTCTTTGGCAATATACTTCATTTGCTAGACTCAATAGGCAGCTATTTTCTCTGTAGCCATACATACAACTCTGTAATAATTAAAACACGTGGAATTTCCAATGTGATAGGGAGACAGATTTTCCAGAACTCAGATCATTCATAGAGGTCTTTCCTCATCTCTCCCCTTTTTGCTGCTATCTTTATTTCAGTGCTAACATACACTGCAACTCAACACAGGGTTTAGGCAACAGAATCGTTAAGTCCCACTGAATTGAATTTGTGCTACAAAGTCATTTAAGTGCTTTTGAAAATCACACCCTTGAACTCTCAATAGGACTGCAGCATTATCCTGGCCACGGAATCCCTGTGCAACATCAGTGTATTAATTCCTATTTGTAAGGCGCTTTGAAGATGCTCATACTACTGCATTGCACCCTGCAGATTTTCATTGGTGCTAACGTGGTACAACTCTGTTCTCTCCCTCCCTTCAGCCTGAACCAGTCTATTGAGAGCAACAAGAAAGACCAGAAAATGTGTTTTTCCCATACATTTGAGAAGACAAATTTTGATGTCCCAGCATGAATTATTCCACACCACACAAAAATGCTAATTAAGCCTTTATTCTATAACCTGACAGATGTTTCTGATGCACTGTTCATTCGTTTCATACTGTACAAAAGCTAAAGTTTTAAACTTCTTGTATTATGACGAAATTAGCATTATTCATGAAGACAGCCATCAAAAGTCTACTTGAAGCGCCATCCCATTCCTCAGAGGGAAGAATACTGAAAGACATAACTGAAGATTGCCCTCCCTTGTGCATTAGGTAGACACGCCACATCCACATACGCACGCAAGGAGTCCACAGGCCCCCATTCCTTCACTTGTCTTTCCTATTAGGAGTATCTTCTGTTGCACATAAATTACCATCCTGGTGGCTTACGCTTATTTTACATACCCAGCCCACACAACCTAATGCTATTCATACAGAGAAGCAGTTCAAGCAAAAGAAATAGCTGCTTTTGCGACTGTAACACCACGGGGAAAAAGGTGAATCCAAAGATCTTGTGCCTGATCACCCTATTCCTCCTTCGCATGGAAGTTCATCTCAGTGCCCTTCTGTCCTGACAGTGACCAGTGTCCACCTCGGGAGCAACCCGCTCTGCAGTCCCCGTGCATCCCCCAGCGTAGAACTGTTTTTGGCTGACGGCCATGCTGCACCTCTCCTGCTGTCGCACTCACCAGGATGGACAGGCAAAGACAAACTCATTTTTGCTCACGATTGCTTTACTCCCCTGCCTCTCCTATGGGTATGGCATGTATACCCCAGGGAATGGCCCATCCTGTCCCCGTCCCCAGGGAGGAGCCCAATGCCCAGGGCTGGGGCTGCCCCCCGTCTCCCCCGGCTGCCCTGCTCCTGACCAGGGCGGGTGGGACGGGCCCTGGCTGCCAGGTCCTGCCCTGCCACCCCGAGGAGCCCCGGCTGCTCCCGGACCCCATCCCTCGCTGTGCCCCGATGCTCCCCCCAAGCAAGCCACCATTGGCTCCCATCATCTACTTCCCTGCAGTGTCACTGCAAACTCGTCTTCATCCCTGTTCCTTTTGTCCTACCTTCTACACATCTACACATTTTCCTTCTGTATTTTTGACTCCTCTTACATATCACTATTCCCTTTTCTCCTCTGTTCCCCTAAAAAAGCACATTAATACTCCAACCTACTCAGTCTCCTGCCCTTGTCACCAAACCAACATCTGAGAAAACGTCCTTTTCTCTTTGCTCTCTGGAGTAACTGTCAGGAAAAGAAAGATTTCTTAAAAAATACAGATTCAGCAACCACACACTCTTACTTGGAAGGAAGGTTGTCCCTGGGGTAGTGATTATACATATAAAGACAATAGTAAGACTGAAGGCTGCAAAGCTGTGTGGCAAAGGTAGAACTCTTAAAGTCCGTCTTTACAATTCTCCAGAGGTTTAATATATAGCATAAAAGAGTCTATTTTACACGTATGTAAGTGCTGTGAAAACAACTCATTTGCCTGTTCGTCACAAATTACACTACAACACGTCTCAAGAAATGCGTCAGTAAGAGGATAAACAGAAACAAATATGCATGAAATAGATGCACACAAATGAACATCCCTAATAAAGGATCAACTTTTTTTTTCTTCCATTTGCAAATTTTTGAAATTGTATTTATTAACAATATATACTAGAGTTGTTATCTTACTATAAAGCTGAATATCTAAGGGATGTAGTCTATCACTTATTAAAGAAAATCTAAGTAGTCACCTGATCATTGCTTTAGGTACTTACGTAGTAGACACACAGGATGAAAAAGATTTCTAAAAGCAGAATTTAACTGAACAAAAATGGCCTATGCCAAATTCAGGGCCATATAACAAAGACAGAGTTAGGTAAGTGAAACCTGGAAGCGTGGCACAGATAATTTAGCTACAAGGTTATGAAGAATCATGATGGAACATTAGACTAAGGATGCGACCAAAAACAGGAAGGCATGAGGACTTCCCTATTAGGATCTGCAAAACCTAAACCTGATGACCCTTCCTGCTGCCAGGTTGAACCCAGAGACCAGATTTATATACAGGATCCCTGTTCATGGGAAGAAATACACACTTCAAAGGGGCAGTCTAAAAAATCCATACACTGAACATATATCTACAGCAAGCAACAAAGCAACGCTAAAAAGAAGGATGCGATGCTGACACTGTCCTTCCTGTGAATGTGTAAGAACTGGGAGAGCCAGGGACAGGCTCCCCTGCTGAGCTGGATGGATGGCAGGGGAAGCTCAAAACCAACTACCATGTGGTTCAGGATTTGTAACACTGGTAAACGAGAAAAGCAGGGATGAATTTCCAAATACCAGTGGCACAGCGACCTTTTTTACAATAGCCTTGGGGTTAGGGCAGTCTTCTCAGATGCAGGACAGTGGGGTTTGAATGAACCCGGACTGAGACAGGAATTGACTTCAGTTTTCCTACTGAAAAAAAAAAAGAATCTTTGAAAGTGTTCCTGATTAATATGCATTTGTATGAAAAATAGCTGCCTTTCCTTCTCTGGTGAGTTAAAAAGAAACCAGCTGTATCTGCCTCCTAATGAAGAACGAAGTCCGACTAGCACATGTTCAGGAGGCTCAGCATACCTACGAGGTGGTGGCCAAGAAGAGGTTTGGGAGCACTCTGATTAATCTTAGCACGTCTTAGGCAAAAGCTAAGAGTCAAGGAGCTGTGTCCTACCTGTGGAGACTCAATGTTTCATGGTATTCCCTATAATCCCAGTTCCTGCTTACCCAAGCAAAGGAGCTACCAGCATGTACTCCCACATTGCCTGCTCACTCAGCTTCCCTCCGAAGGACCTGGAGCAGCCAGGCATGGGACCTGCATGCAGTCAGGGTGCTTCCCACATTAAAGGCTTTTCACTGTCTCAGTTTGGAAATGCTCAGTCAGATGAGGGCAGCTCTGGCCGCGCACACCAGACAGAACTGCAGCACGGGGAAGCCTCAGGGCCAAAATACTTTGTAAGTTCAGACAGTTCCAAGCTAAGGCAGTCACTGTTGAAGGATTCTTTATTTCACTATTTTGTGGGACATATGAGACACAGTGGGATTCATCTGATCTATATTTTGATGTCCACCATACTCACCTAGTCACTCTCAATTCCCTTTTTAGTCTATGGACGTTTTTAGTCTACGTGTCTTTAGGACATGGTTGATTTAAGCTGTTTTAGATGTCTGCCTTAAGAAGGGAGAATCACATCCTCCCTCTTGACAGCCGCACGGGTCCCAGGCCAGTAAGAAGTAAGTATCTGCTGTACACACATTGATGTACCATCAGAGGCTGGACCTGTTTTGTATTATGTGACTATGTCCTGTGGAACTAGCCCTAAAGATCACAATGACTCCTTCTGTCCTTAAAATCTATTAATCTTCTAATTAGAGCTAATTAAAATGAAATGCATTACTTTTTTTTTTCTAGACAGCTACCTCTTTCATCATTAAAACAGTGACATTTTTTAAACGAGCTCTCCTAATAAGAAGAGAACATTAAGATACATTATTAGTATTCTTTTCTAATAGTGAGACCACAGACTTGTCCAATTACACATTTTTATACCATTAAAAAATGAAGTGTGAAGCTACCATAGGAATAGGCTACATGTAATGGCACACTCTGGTTAACACAACGAACCAATGTAAACAGAAACCAACCAATTAAGTGATTCTTCCAGGTATCAGGGACCAGGGGAATGCATAGTGCTGGGAAATACTCCGCTATACTTCATGAATTGTCTTTAACTGTACATGTAATAATTTTGCATTAAATATTTGGGATAAAGTTGTGTGATGTAGAAGCAGGAGAACAACAGGAAGAAAGCAGGGGGCTGCATAAGTAGGACATGTCTCCTCTCAAGCTTTCTGCTCTCTCTTTATAGCTCTTACGAAAAGCTTGCAGTGGCAGAAGACAACAGGAGATGTGCCATTTAAACACAGGTAGGCCATTAATATATTGTTTAGAGTAATTGAAATGCATTGCACAGGATTAGTTGCCTGCCAATCATYCCAATTAAGCAGGTGTGTCATTGATCAGGATAGCAATTAAGAGGATTCTAGGGTATCAGCAATTTATTCTTAACGGCCTCATAACTAATTGCTTTCAAGCCCAGAACCAGGTTCAACATTCTTGACAAAAGAGAAAAGAGAGTTATTGGAAAATTTCTTGTCCTTTTTCCATGAACTACCTATGGGCTAAACTAGATTAGGAGAATTTACAATACTCCAGAGCTCTAACGTAGTAACAAATTATTCCATCATTATCTGCTGTTAGTGATGGGAAATGACATGACAAAACAGAGCGACACTCGATGTTTTTTTTAATCTGGATTTGCAATGTCCCGATAAGTCAATGAGGAATTCAAACTCCAAAGCCAGCACATGGTAAGGCGAGGGCTCTGTAAGACGGCCAGTGCTGTCCTGCAGGTTCTTTGGGAATGAAGAAGTGCAAACCACCGAACTCTCGGCACTTGTCTGAAGATGTCCAGTTTCAAACCAGTGGGACTCTCCCCATAGTTACACGCTCTGGTTGGTGTCCTTGGGCTCAGCACCCACTAACACCCAGGTCTAACCTCCGAGAAGGTTGATTAGGTTGACTCTTGACTGCCTGTGTTACAAGCGTGTGGAGATGCCCCGTGGAGGGCCCGGGCAGGTCTCTGCCATGGCGACTGTGCTCAGGAAAAAAACCTTGTGCAGGCAGGTGAGACCAAAAGAGCGAGGCATCGCACTCCAGGTAGCTCAGGGGGCTCTCAGGAGCTGAGATGCCACAAGGATGAGGTGGACAGAAAAAAATGGATAATTAGGTGGGGAGACTGAGCCGTGCTGGTCCACGGGAACACTGAGGAGTCAGATTTGGTCATAACCTCAGCCTTGGCACAAATCAGAAACCTAATGAACCTCATTAAAGTTACAGTGAGAATCCTTGTGTGTGCTGCAGTACATTGCTCTATTGTTTTGGAGGGTTTTTTTTTCTTTTCTGTCATAACCTTTCTGTTCATATAGCCTTTACTCATGTGCATCAGTAAGGAAATAAACAACAAATACCTTAATCAGAATATTTACATTTTTGCTTTTCTTATTGTTTTGTTTTAACACCAAAAACACTGTGAACTGAGCAAAGAAATTAAAAAAATACATTAACACCTCCAAAAAGCACACTGATGATATTTGAATGCTTATATAGAGCAGCATGTATGAATATTATTTTGAAGTAAGCTTCAAATCTTTGCATAGGATTTTACCTTTCTGAAAAATCAAATATTTGGTACTATAGAAATACATTCCCTATTTTAAAATATTTATTATGCAGAGAGCATAATGTTTGCTGTTAATTATAGGATACATTAATTACCTCTATATAAATACGCCATTTTACAAACTACTCTTCACATAAGGTGCGTTTTACTTTAAGTGCATCTTTTCCCTCTACAGGATCTGCAGTTTCTAAAGGAAGATGGCAACAGTGATGCAGACCTTCAACACACCAGAGACAGTAGGAGGAGGAGGGAACCTTCTCCTTCTCAGTTCTTGGAAATGCCAGGTCTCTGCCCAGTTCAGTCTAAAACCTCCAAACCTTTATGCAGAAAGTAAGGACTTTCTGGTGCAAACAGCCCACCAAGCCTGTGTTCTGGCTTCATCTCCATAACAACACCTAAACATCTCCTTTCTCTTTCCTACCTGAATTTAACTTCCCCAGACCTCTAGACTAGGGAATTACTAATACCCCCATTTTAGAGATGTGAGGCCTAGAATGACTCACTCACCTGGGATCACACAAGGAGCCCGGACAGATCCCTGAATGGGATTTGGAAGTCCAGAGTCCCAAGGGTCTACTGCCCTAACTCCTGAACGTTTGAACCAGGAGTGTTTTTAAGGAGCATCTCTTCTTCTTTACTGAGCCTGGGACTTCCCCTCATGGTTCTGCTTCGGGCGTTGTTTTGCAGTCTCGGACAAACTGTCACGTCTCTCCCCCAATAATTCTCCCTGTAAAATTAATGTTGCCATCCTTTTAAAAGGCTTTGATATCCTGGCCTGACAGATGCAGTTCCTATTTATCCATTAAATGCTATTTGGCATAGTGGATCCTTGCACCTGGAACCAAGAAGAACACCCTATTAACCTGCTCATAGCCTAAACAATAATAGTTGCAATTAAATTTCAAATTGGCTTTGCAGAGGTCAGTGAGGCTGCTGTGGGTAACAGGGGACAGAGAGTGCAAAACTAGCAACTAAAATAGCCTCCGTCTCTCCTAATAAAAGGTGCAGGAGGATACTGTATATATACATACTGATTTTCTAGCCAATGCAAATGTCTTCTGTAAATGCATATTTGGCAACTCAGCAGGGAAACAAATGGGTCAGTGAGTTAAGAAAAATTGTTTCTTTGCTATGTCATTTCAGGAGGGTAAAGCCTACAACAGCCTGCATTTTAAGTAAACCAGACTCTTTCTACTTGCAAAGGTGGAACTGTTGATTTACACAGCTTCACAGCTCAGCATTTGCTTAGAAAAAGAGAGCACAGCTCTAGTCCCCAAACCAGCTTTTTCCTATTAATTTCACTTTGCTTGCTCTATGCGTAATGCAGCCATTTGAAATCCTTCCATCTTGTTTGCAACTTGAATCATGTCTCTATTTTTAGAGGACTTGAAGCTATGCTATGACTTTACCAAATGGAAAATGTAATCATGTCTGTGTTATGTATAACAGAGTGCGTATTTGCCCTGAGCCAGATGAACTGCATCATCAGGATTTTGGACAGAGTCAGATTTTGGGAATAGTAACAATCCTAGGAAGTAGCCCTGCCAGCAACTTTGCTTTTCTAACTTGCATTAGCTGGAGGTTTGTGACAGTTCCCCAGAGAACGGCTCTGAGGCAGCACAGCAAGAAGACAGTGTCTCAGGAATGCATGAAACCAAATTACTCAATTTGTCCATATAGCAGATCAGGATCTGGTCTATTCAGTGGGAAAGGACACAGTCAAGTTGGGAAAAAAACCCACAATTCTTTAGGAAGAACGTGTATACGACATGGTTGTAACTGACTCTCAGCTTAACTAGCACTGGCAGAGATTCAAGATGGTGAAACACTCCTCCCAAACTCCATGGGGGCTGATTTATGCCACTGGGCAGCATTTGCACATAATGAATTGCCCTCCCAGAGGGTCACATTTACTACTTCTGCCCTGCTCCGGAGGCAATTCACATCTACCTTCCAGGCTCTGCGTTTAACAGGAACAAGAACAGTGAAGCTGACAGAGAAACTGAAGAAACATATGGCACTTTCCTGCATAGGGAAAGGAGAGGTGTGACTAGGAGCACGCAGCATGTTGTTGCTATTGGAGCCCCTCAAAAGACCTGCATCCATGCAGTAGGTAACAGGAAACCTACGCTGTTTGTTTGTATGCTGGTTCTCAAAGATTCTTAAACTAACAATTACTAGATGTATTATTCAAAGCATTCTAGATCAAAAAACCATCCGTTCTTTTTAAAAACGTAAAACATGTAACTATATAGCGTGCTTTTACTGATGATAATAGAGAGGCATAAGGTAAAAATACCCGTGTGCATCTAATCTGATTTTCCTCTCACAGCAGTTTTATACCAGTGTAATTTCATTGATCCCTACGAAATTGCTACAGATTCAATGGCAGAGAATCCTGAGAGAGAAGAACCAGCCAGTGAACGTCACTGCCTTAAGACTGGTACATGATATTTTAAAATGCCATAATAAATGCCCACAGAAGCCACAAAATCCCTTGCAAAAGGAATTCTGAATCATCCACATGTGGGACAATTGTTCCTCAGTAGAGTGGTCTTCCCTCAGTGGAGGAACTGTCAGCATACAATTATAGATCTCTGAAAAACATTAAATCTCCATGTTTACTGGAAATGCATTAGTGAGAAAACACCATTCTATTTCTCCAAATGTCTTTTGAACATAATAGCTATTTTTTTTCTGAAAATGAAATTCCCAAATCTGCTAAGAAATTACCACAAACTGTCACATTTCTGTAATTAATAATTCAAGTCTTTTCCCTACCCAAACCCATAAAGAAATCAAAAATACAATTGAAATGTTGTTTGCCTGGCAATATGTATTCTACTTCACAGCAGCAGTTGTCACAAAAATACTTTTGGTGTTAAGAAAGACACTCCGGGCTTGGTTTATAAACAAATTTTTGCTGGCACAATTGACATAAATCAGGCTAACTACATGATTTACATCAATTGCATTAGATCAAATTAACTGCTATAATCGAGCAAACCATTCAGTTCCCCTAAATACTGCTAAATGAAGAAAAGCAATTCACATCAGGCAATTTGTAAGCACTTCCTAGTTGTTTGAAAAGTTATGCTCCCACTTTTAGAAATGCTGCAAAAATATTTAGCATAACATCACTCCACCATACGGTAACTTTGCTCTGTATCAATTATAATCCTTCCTTAGYACTTTGCTCTTCAGCAATTCTGATGCTCTGCAATTTAACTTTGCCTCTGCTCCCATGTGGGGGAATAAAGGAACAGAAGGAGTGGGTTGAGCCACAGACCCAGCCATTTTCCCACCTTTTAAATAAGAACCTGTGCTAACCAGCACAGCTGTGGCAGTGAAAAGAGAAATAATTTGCACAGGTAGAGGACTGTAAAGGACATGCTATGGACCAGGGATCCATCAAAAACATGAGTGTCAAAACAACTTTCTACGGAAAAGTAGACCCTTTTAGAAGCAAAGGTATTCGCATCTTCCGGTGCTGTGTGGATTTGGATGAGTATCTGATGGTGTGAAGTTGGCCCTTCATCTCCAAATGTTAGTCCGCTCACAGACAGACACATTCTAAAAGGCTGCTTGCAACTGAAAACCTCCTCTTTGGAGACCGCATCGATCCACTTCTAAAGTTCCTGGTGTAATTTTGTTCAATCTCACAAAGCGCCATCACCAGGCAACCACTTTTTGGTGGGCTCCAACTGATTGCTTAAGACAAGTTTTTCCGTGCCATAGCCATCGTCTACCACTCCTTCCCTTGGGGTGCTGAAATCTGTCAACATTCCTTAAGACAGAGGCAGTTTTATTTCTACTTGACCCCATGGCAAAATTGTATTGCTTTCCTTCACTGCCCTTAAATTCCTTTTCAGCATCCATTTGCTTCATATCGAAACCAAATCGGTAGTTGCCAGGAGTCTTGTCCATTGAAATGGATTTCAATTCTAGTCCACAATTGTACCAGACTTTCTTTTAAAGAGTATTTAAACTGCATTTTAAAGGCACCTGAAGCCTTTGATACGTGTGCCATGTACAACAACAACAGCAGCAACAAAAACCGGCGTGGTAAGAGAGCGAGTCCCTCAGAAAGGCGTGCGTGCCCTGCAGAGGCGTGGAGCCCTGCGTCCCCCGGCGCCCTCCAGCTCCCCGTCAGAGCGAGACCTGCGCCTGGAGCTCCCGCCAACAATCCGGGGGAAGGCAGGCGGCCAGAGGAGTGCAGAGGTAATTCAGCCCCTTAGTTCCCTCAAGCTGCAGCCAGTGTGTAAGAGTAAAGCCGTGTGTCTCCTCTGCTTCAGAGCCCAGACATAGCAAAGGGGATCAGGAAAAGGGATGTGTGTGTTACTATTCAAAGTGAAATGTGGGACGTTTCAAAGAGGATCCTTCTTCAGTCTCCTTCTTTCCTCCTCTCTTTAATATTTATTTTCACCATTTTACTCTGACCCATCCCTCCTCACTTTCTTACATTCTCTCACCAGCAGAAAAATACGGTTTAGAAACATATTTCATCTCTCCAGTCCTATTGTCAGATTTGCTGGAACTGTTTTGACTTCTAAAGAGCACCATGTGCTGCTGATTCTTGTTAAGACTGTGCTTACATTTTATAGATGGAACAAGACAATAGGAAACATTTTTATATCGTATATAATTAGCCTGTGGCAACTCAGCTCCTTGGATTAGGAAGTTTCCTAAAAGAACTATGCACCTATTTCACCCACTATAAAAAAATGATACTTCGCAGAAAAGATTCTTATGAGGTGAAATTTTCCTGTATGGAGGAATTTTTCTCCATGTAGGGAAATTACACCAGGTAGGAATCTTGCTGAACCTACAGTTTATAATTTTTTTAAGTGTAATTAGTACATCTGCTTCAGGGCATATGTTGACTTCATGTTTGGAAGAGAAGAGGTTTCCATCTTTCAAAAAAGAGGATTATTTTGGGAAAGCCTTCCACTCCTGTTTGAATGATCCAGTATTACCCACTGTCAGTGAAGGCAGATAGAAAATGCTGTTTCAGGATAAACATTTCTCTCTCTCTCTCTCTCTGTATGCATGTATGTATGCAATCAAATTAATCCTTGAATGACTCCTTTGACGTCAATTTTGCATGATTCATGGCAAGACAACACAGTAAAAAGTAATTCTTTGTTTGTAATTCAGAAACATGAGAAACCTGATTGTAATAAATGTATTGCCTTATGCTGAACATGCCTGTATTCCCATTTTGAAAAGCATATGCTTTTGGAGCCTCAGCGTTTCCCACAAGGAGGATATAGACCTCACAGAGGAAATCACTAAGACTGGAACACACCCAGCAAAACCAGAAATCCCGTATCAGTTGAGTGGAAATCCCTTGCCAGTTGAGTGAGAAGTTAAAGCCCTCATTGATCAATGCTAAGGTATTAATCTTGCAGATTTTTGAGTTGCCTGTTAAAATTATTTAAAACAGCTATCAGGAAGTTTGTGAAAAAAGGATGTGTAATATTGCACCAATGCCAGCAAAGAGGTACTGCTGCCAGTTTTACACTGTTCCCAATGCATCTTGTCCATGGCCTGTGCAAGGTATTTATTGTTTGCCTAGCGATACCGCATAGAAGCTCTAATCAATGATCTGGACTCCACGGTACCAGCCATTAAATGGATACAGGCGAAAAATTATTTCTTTCCTACAGAATTTGATGAAGGGACCCAAAGCAGAAGATTGACCTAAGGGAGGAAGAAGCGTTTTAGAAATCTATCTAAACCCAAACATATATTCTTCAAAACGTGAATTGTCATTCTTCCATTCACTTTACTCTGTTCTGAATGCTTTACTCTGTTCTGAATGCTTAAGTTTCTACAGTCCAAAAATCATCTGATACATCTTTTTGTTTTGCACAACTCATAAAGAGTTTGCTAGACCTAATTATGCTCTCCTCCTTCACAAATTTAGCGTATAACTAGTTCAACTCTTGGTTTAGGCAAGTCTGAAAGTTATTCAGAGCAACATCACTTCTATCAAGAGATATTCAGTATGAAATAGAGGTCATGTGGACAGCAATAATTCTAAACAAGAACATTTTGCAACTCTATCAAAACATTAGAAAGCCAGAAACCATATCAAATGAAGCAGGACAGATTGTTTTACAATGCAAGCTCATTGGTAGAAGGAATGAATAGAAGAAATTAGTTGTGGTTGTAAAGCAATCATGGTATTATATTATTAGCATATGGGGTTAACAGTCATGGTTAACCATTACACCAGAGGAAATAGTTCAGTGCCAGAATACTTAAAATCAGCATTCAAATGTGCTCTGGTCAAGATACAACTTATCAGTAAGTCTCAATCGAACAATCTCATTTGAATTAGCTAACACTGAGCTGCTGATACATAATGTTTACAAAAGATTGATAAATATTAAACTAGCAAAATAGAGGTCAGTTTTAGGGAACTGTTCAAACTAGTGACAGAGTGATCTTCCCTTTCTTGTCGCCTTCTTTGAACAGTAGCTCAATGAAAGCTCCATTTGTTTATGAAAACAGTGTTAGTAAACATAGACCGGAATCAGGTCATAAGTGGATAGAAAAATAGCAGAAACTAGAGCAGTTAGGAGGCAGGGCTGACTGAAGCAATTAAGAAATACATCCCAATCACTCCTTGGAGCTCTAGGTCAGTATGGAAGGCCGTGTATCTAGCCCACCAGATCTGCAAGTTTGCGTTTGTTAGAGAAGTGAGAAACTTCTTGTGCACAGTGGTAACAACTCTGAATGTCCCTTCTTGCTTAAGGAGCGAGATGGCCTCAGGCAAGGCAAGAATCTTGCAGTGAAATAACCCAGTGTCCATCAGTCTTTCGGGTAGGACCTGAAGGTGCTAGGCAATGTATGAGTACACACACAGGGTGGATCACTTCTGCCCCAGGAGGTTTAATGTGAAATGTATCACCAGCTTTTGATTAGCAGCAATCAGAGCTGGTTTATTATTTTAGTCAGAAAAAGCCTGAAAAACCCTATCTTGCTGTGTGTTTTATCTTCCATTGCAGCAAACTAAAACAGCAGCAAATAAACCTTGTACCAATCCAATCTGGAAATCACAAGTTCAGCAAAAATGAAGAGACACAACAAATTATTAAAGTTACCAGGTTTGAAAAGACCTTTATAGGGAGACAAGGTGAACTGGAGGTGTAAATAAGTTTTTTAAATTGTAATGAGTTTTCTAAGAAAGCTTTAAAACAGACAATGTACAAGGTGAGGATAAAACAAAGATTTAGAATGTCATTTAACCATGGGAATTCAAACCGGGGAACGAGGCTGCTCACCTCTGGGACAAATCCTCCAGCTCCCCAGGGAAAATGCTAGTGAGCAAGAAACTGAGAACTCTTCTAGCAGTAGGTGGACCGTGGCCACACAGAAACCCCTCCCACAGCCATGCGTATGAAGATGCCAGAAGGTACTGAAAGCCTGCTCCCGTAGATCAACAGGGATGCAAAAACACATGAGGACCAGAACACACACACAAGCTTCCTAAAATATGTCAAGTGCCCTTAGTGGGAAGGAGAAATGTGTAAGAAAGGTTGCGCATTATCTCCACAGCAAGAACGCTGGTGTGACGAGGATGACGACAAAGGCCATGTCTATGTTCTCTTGATCCACAAACAGACCCATGTAAAACAAGCCAACACCACAGAGCCATCACTTCTTCCTTTACCTCTCATTTAGAAATTGTCCCAAAACACATGATATTTTGATTATATCAGTGAAGGTGACAGAGCTTACGAGCTTTTGGCTCGAGACCAAGCTATTGAAAAACTTCTCAGACCTTCAGAGCTCCTTCCAACACTGCCCTAATTACCTCTACTGCAAACAGTGAGCCACCAAAGAACCGCCTAAAGAACTCAGTTTTTGCAGTGTGTGAGCCTTCCTTTTTCTCCCCACTCATCTGTGCTGGAAGGTTGATTTTCTCCTCAATCTGGACTAAAAAAAAAAAAAAGACATCAATTTATTTTTTCAAATACTAACAAAACCCAATGGGAGAATCAGGCAAGAAGAAAATTGCAGGCTTTTCAATCTCCTATTGTAGGGAAGTATGCTGGAAAGACATTCATAAAACGAAATGAATGTAAAGAGTACATCCAAGAGTGCAGATTAGTGAGGAACGCATGTGCTAGGATTTGCATAATTCCAGCTGGTTGGTGGAACATTTCATATTAACAATAATGCTAAAAATAAAGTATTTTGAATATACTTGAATAGACTATGCTTAAGCACTGCCGTTTTCTTCATAGTCGATGGGTGCTCTACGAGAATCAAAGGCAAATGCGGGGCAGGAAAATTCATCCTCAAGTGAGGTGGTTGCAGACAGTATTGCAAACAGCTACAGCTATTGCAGTGAAAAATGCCAACATATATAACCAAACAAGACAAAATTCCTCCACCTGCTCATACTCAATAATCCTTTAGTGCCTGCAAGAATCCAGACATTAAGTTCTTGTTCAAGTGAAGTTCAGACCTCTTTGATAGTGGGTCTAACCTAAGAATTGCAAAGCTGAGAGACTCCTGGAGCTACATTGTCTTAAAAACTTACATGGTTTCAAGGGTCTTTACTTCAATGCCTCTAAGCTTTGAACTGCTAAAAAGATATTCTTTTATGCTTTTAGTTTGCTCTGTCTAAGGCTCCTCTACCTCTAGTTCATAATTTTATTTTGTGTCTTTTCATTTGGTGTTTTTCTTAAAGCCCAGCTCCTTCAACGATATGTTTATGTAAGGATTTCATTTTTTGCTTTAAAATAAAAACCCAGATGCTCTTAGCCTTCGTTATTGAAAAGAGGAGTTTTGAAAACATCACTAAGCTGAAGATAAAAGATCAAAAACCAGAAGGCAAATAAAAAGAATGCACATTTTGTTTTAAAGCCCCGTATTTTTTTCAGCCAACATCATGATGTTTTTGAAGTATAACATGATTTATAAAGGTTGGAACTGGAGAAAAAAATACAAAGAAAGTGCCTTTTCCTGCAAGCATGAAGATACCTGTTTAACCATACATACCAGTATTCCCAACAAGTTAATGGAACTGTTCATACGTGTAAGTGTGAACACGTATGAATATTCACAATATGTGACAAACATTAGTAGAAAAAGCACTTTTTGCTGACTCAGGCTGGATAGAAAGTTTTAATCATTTTTGTTTCCACATATTAAAAGTGAATATCAGCCCTGAAGATGTAACCACAGCTCAGCCTACAGACCATCCAAAACCTATATTGGAAGTGTTGCGTGCATACATGCAGTATGAAGAAAAAAAAATAGAACATACACCGACCTCTGGAGTTACCAGATGCCTAAACTAATAAATAAAATGGGGGCAGTGGCCTGTGAATAGAAAATACCAGTTACGTAAGGCTAAAGTTTGGGTGATAAGGTGACAAAAAGAGGAAATTCTCGAATTGAAAATCTCCTGAAAGACTATGTCAGCAGCCTCCATTAAACTCAGAAAAACCCAGTTCATAAGTCTGACTTACGAATGAACAGTAGATATGTGATTGACTCACTCATAGCTCAGCTTTAATTTTTCAGTAAGTCAGTAGCTTGATTTTCAGTCCCGGAGCACCTACAGCTGCACTGAAGTAGCAGGAGATGTGAGAATTCAGCCTCTTTGAAAATTCAGCTAAAGGCACTTGGAGTTATGAACAAAACGCAGACTCAGTTGCATGCCTATTACTGTATGATCATTATGACTACTCACAAATTAGGCACACAGTCGCACACATGGTCTTAGTCACATGGGGGAGAGTTTCAAAGACACATCATGGGAAGATAGGAATCCAACTCCCTATAAAAGCACATACCTTTGAAAAGCTCACCCTGGGCTTTGAACAGCTTTTCACAACGGATCTCTTCTAGGATTTGGTGGTAATAGAAATCGTTCCTTATATATCACTGGATAATAACCCAAGATTATTGAAAAAATGCTTAGTTTTTCACAAGAGGAGGGAAACTTCACACATTGCTCCTGGGAAATGTATGTTGCAACGAGAGGAACAATGTAGGGCAAAGATCATGCAAGAGTGAAAAAGAAATATAACTGCTACACTGCTACATGAGGGACACCTCATTTTAGTCCCTAGTAAATCCCTTGTTTGTTTACAGTGAATTCATGCCAGAGGGGGCAAAAAAATAAACTACCTTCCAGTTAAGCTCATTCACAAAATTAACATAATTTTGAACCATCCCTTGTATGCTTTTGTTCCATTACAGTTTAAAATTAACATAATCTAGTTTATTGGTTTTTCATACTCTTCAACGTTTGCCTTTTTATACTAGACCCAACACTTAAATATAGGGCACATAATGGGGGGCGAGGGGGGAAGGTAAGCACCTTGATTAATCTCAGTCAAGGGTTTCAGTCTCAGTCTCACTTAGGATTCAGATAACCATGCAGTTAGCTTTTAAAATCACCAAAATGTATTTAAAATGTTGCGTAGTTGAATCTGTTATGCTTTGATGACATCACTCTATACCATAAGGGTATGGCAAGGGAATATATAATATGAATGATAGCATTAATAAATAATCATTATAAACTACAACCATGCCTTTATATGCTCTTTTGATCTTTACTGTGTAAAATGCATTTAGGCAACAGGTAAAACAAAGTTCCTTGGAATATACCATCCTCTGAAATATTACAAAGGAATGGAAAAATAGTGATCCACAGGGTAAAACTGTGATTTCATGTGCAGTCTTAGCTCTGGTGAAGTCAACAGGAATTTTGCTGCTGTTTGGGGAATTTTACCCTATCCAAATACTGTTATCTACATTTTTTCTAACCTATCCAGATACTGTTATCCACATTTTTTCTGAAGACAATAACATGCAGCTAAGCGGCTAGTTCTGAAAGAGGAGGATGAGAACAGGACAAAAAGCCTTACAGCCCACATAGGATAACGAAGTGGTACCACCCAGAGTATGTGCAATATTTCTGCAGGAGTAACATTTATCACCTGTCCCAGAAATCTGCATATCAGCGCACACTTCCAGCTCCACGAGTCTCTTCCTCTGTTCCTYGGCTAAGAACAACTTTGGCCTCTTACTAGGTGAATTATTGTTAAGGATAGGTGGATTATTCAAATCAGTTTCAAGATTATTTATGGTAAGCCTGTCTAAGAGACAATTATGAAACTGGGAGCTGGACATCTGACTATTCTGTCTCCAAATTCGTTTCTCCCAGTGGATGAATGCTTGATGCCATGGTAGGTTTTGGTAACAAAAATAATGATAGATTCTTCACCATAAACCCTATGAAGCTTGATTCACCATCTAATCCTATATTTAACAGAAACCAAGAAGGTGAGCAGAGCATAATATTAATGGCCAACTTTTACCCAGAGAACTTAAATAGGTGGTTTGACATCCCGGAGACCAGACTTTCAATCTGAAAACAGAGTATAACCTGAGCTAAAGATATGTTGGAACATTATCAAAATATTATCTGTCCACAGAAAATCTGCAAAGAGGAGGGAGGAAACATTTTGGGAGTTCATCACAAATTGATTATCCATGATCTAAGGGGGGGAAAAAAACCTGAAAACCCCATTTGAAGACTACTTGGTATTTGGAGTAGTTTCGTGGGCAACTGATGATGTTATGTATTATCTAGTCTTCAAAATGTTAGCTTTTCCTCTCTGTTCCTTTTATTTTGCCAGAGTCTGGTTTTAGCCTGAAACATTTCAGTGAAATATTTTTTTACAACTTAGTTACAGGAATAGTCAGGAGTTTTGTATTTTCTGAGTTGGATGCAAATGACAGATGCTTATACATGCTAAGGTAGAGTTAATTTTCTCGTAGTGCTCATACCAAGACAGGAGAGAGGCTAGCATTTTGCAGGCTTTTTTGTAAAGAATACTGGGGGCAGAGTTGCAGTTATGCATTACAGTTCAGTCACTGAAGCTGGATTGAATCCATATCATTTGCTTACATCTTTGCAAGATCTTCAAGGCATATCAGCTGCAATGCGTTATTCACAATGTCAAATATTCTAGACAGGCCAGAAATAAATCTGTCTATGAGCTATGACTAAGAAATCATCCATCAGCAACACAAAAGTAATCTCTGCTGTATTCTAGTCCACAGTCCAACTGAGAGGGTCTAACACATTGGCCGAGATCAGCTGCTTCAGAGGTTGGCTTTTTGCCATTTTCTCAGTCATCCCAGAAAGAAACAAGAAATTAGGCAACGTGTTAGCTTGCCAAACCAATGACATCAAAAAAACTTTTAGTGCTGATTGGATTATTGTGTTTTCAGGGAAGGTGATAAATAAAAAGAAAAAAATATTTTACATTATGTATGTCACGGAAAGACTTTTTAGACACTCTTCATAATCTGAGGCATATCAGCTATTTTTTCCCCAGGTTCTTCCTCTCTCATAAATCCTCTCCAAAGAGCTGATATGCACCAAATTCTGAAGGCCAGAAAGTCCTTATAAATTTATCATCTTATCTTCCTCTCAGGAGAAAGCGTGGTACACCTAAAAACCTTAAAATGGCATACTGTGAGATTCTGAAGATCCATCCTGTGTCATGATCATAGGTAAGCATGCTATGGATACACTGCATACCTTCATCTTAGTTGTGGAAATTAGGTGACTTGCATACAGCAACTGTTGACCAGAGGTCACTGGCACCTCACCCACCTCAGAGCAGCTCCTTTTGCCTGAGCAGTGACACATTCTGCAGTTTCAGTGCAGATACCCCAGCATCTGCTAAACTGGAGGGAAGGAAAGCAATGAGCCAAGGTCCCATTTCTTTTCTCACAATATGATATAACAGACCTTTAAAACAGGTCTAAAATGACAGAAAGGAGGGCATAGAAAAATAATTTAATTTGCTACATTGCCTTTGTGCCTGTATGGATGCAGTGCATAGCAACTGTTTTAAATGAGAACTTTGTTTTACTATAAGCCTACTGATAACAGAGGGTTTTAAAACCCACAAGCATTTATCCCTCTATCTGAAGGACTCCTGCGTGTAGGTCACTGTTAGAAACAGCTAGTTTTGAAGGGGGGAAAGGGCAAGGTATGCTAAATATTGCTAATTTCTGTTTGTCCAGCATACTTCAGGTTCCTCCCTCCCTCCCAAATCCTGTCTTTCTGAACACTCTGGACAAACAGAACATCCATTACTGTCATCTCCATTTCTGCCAACAGCAAACTTCAATACAGGCCTAAATCTGCTGCCACCGAAGTCGATGAGAGTACTGCTTTAACTAGCGCCAGTCACTGCTGCTGACACGGCCTTATAGCAAAGTTCAGCATGTCCTTACACCACTTCAAGTGAAATCCCAGTCCCTCCAAACCCTTGCCTTAGTGACAATCACTATGGAGAAAGAAAAGTGTAAACTCTGGGTATTTCCTTCATCTTGGGGTTTTTTTTCAGCAAATCAAAACAGCCAGCCCATGAACTTCCCTCTAGAACAGGGTGTACTCAACTCATATGCTTCAGTCTCGACAGCAAACAGCCCATGTTGCTAGGCTTAATTGCTATCTGGCAGCTCTAACCACGCAAACTTCTCCAGCAGTTTTCGGATGCTGCAATCCCACGGCTCCCTGAAAAAACATCAGAATCCATTCCCTCTCCTGTATTTTAGACAACCCTTTTCCTGAACATTTTTCTATGCAGTTTACACTGGGTAACAATTGTCAGTCGACACAAATACTGGCTTGTTCAATTACAACTCCACCTGGACCACATTGCAGGAAAGTAATATGTTTGGGACAGGATTCATCTCACCTAACTTACTTACTTTATTTCAGAGTTAGGGCATGTATCCTAGGCTAGCCAGCTAATTCCCATTATAATCAGTGAGGGCACAAGCAGCTGAAGATTCATTTAATTCCAACACAGGCTTCTAAATTAAGTGCAATGAATTTACCTCCTTAACTCCTTGACTGTAGAGGGAACACAGAGCATTAGCTCAGGCTAGTTGCTTCGTTTTTCAGATCTGGTTAAGCAGCGGCTACCTGATCTGAGCTCCATGCAATAGTGTCAGATCCCAGTGGGAATTTGATTGGCGTATATATTCCCAAAGATTTCAAATAGCTTCTTAGTGGCTCTCTGTTTACCCACAACACCATATGTTAAGTAACTTCCAGCCAACCTGTAAGAAGTCTAGCTGAGGTGTTCAAATGTCTTAATCTGTTCCTCTTAGAAACAGGAAAATATGTTTTATGAGATCATACAGCAGAGACCATCTTTTCAGACGACAATCAGCAATACTTTGTTTTATGTTCAGTTTCAGGCATGCATAGAAAAAGAAGTGCCTGTATTTTTCAATATACGATATTTTTCAGTGTGATTTTTCATCAGGCTTTCAAATCTGGATGTAATTTTTACTTTTTCAGCCAGCTGAACTTACGAATAATACTATCATTGGTTTTGGCATTCAACAGAAGAAATGGAGTCTCAGGTATTTGGGGGTTCTATTATCAAAAAAACATTTCAGTTACAATTTTTTAAAACATATTCAAAATTAATACGCAAGACACTATAATGGCATGCTAAATCTTCCAGACATGAGAACAAATTAAGGACTTAGTGGGTGAAACTGTGGAATGCTGACAACTGCAAGCTAGACTGCTGTAATGTGCTGGTAGCATGGTTAGCAGCCTACAACCAAAATGTCTTATAATCTTTATGTGAACCATCAATTAATGCCTTTAAACTTACACTGGTATCATACCGTTAGATTTTTTTTTCCCCCCTTCCCAATGCTTACTTTATTTTCCTGGGCAAATTCTACACTAACACAAAATGTTGGCCTGGGGTTGTTTGAAGAAACAGGCATATATAGAAGAAACGAACATCAAATTTAGTAGGCACTCACGCAGGGTAAAACAGATTTATCTTGCATGTTGGGATGCTGGAAGGGGGAAGTATCAGGAAGAGTAATTAAGAATAAAAAACAGTAAAAAGCCATGCATCCCTTTATCTTACACCCTCTTTAACCCCCTGCTTTTCCTTCAACGTCCTCACAGTCAGATTTTCTTGCATGTAATGTACATATTAACTACTTTCATGCTCTGTGTAAAAACAGTGCCAGGTTGTACTAATTTCTAGCAGGGTAATTGCTGAGACACAGGTGTTGTGAAAAAAATGGATAAAGGAAGACTTCCTTCAGAGGCTTGTCACAGAGAAAGAGAAACCAGATGTTGCTTCCCCGCCACTACTCTATTATTGTACCCTCTGGCTTAGGAAGTTCCCGAATCTAGGAAAGTATAAGGACAAGGCATCAACGTAAGCTCACCAAGACATCCGCTACTTCCTAGTGCTGGAGACAGGCATGGGCAACCTGGACTTTCACTCCAACCTGTTTCTGGATGTTCCTACATCTACTAATTCCCACCTGATGAAACAGACCCATCAGCCTACAAAACCAGGCAGCCCTGGGGCCATCCCTGGCATGAGACATGCTCAAAACCAGTTTAAAGTCATTTTTTCTCCCTGCAGAAACCTATGCCAAGACCCTGTCTTTTTGAAATCTCTACTGTAACATTTCATGGCCATTCCAAAAGACACCACTGCTTACAGAATGTAGTTATAAAATACTATCCCATAAACTCTGAAAACTATTCGGGGACTATAAAATCGTTACAGCAACTCCCTTTTGTATTACTCACCAAAAATAAAGGAGGGGAAGAGTAATAGAAATTCAAACTTCTTGCAGGAAGGAGAGCGATACGTATTTATTTTATGGTAACTAACTCCACCTCCTTGTTACCTCAGATCTTTTAAGGTGTCACTCTAAGTGATAATTACTTAAAAGTAAATTTTAGCCATTTTTAAAAGGCACAAAATTTACTTCTGAATAAGAAAGCTAAATTGCTTTTCTTAAATCAAGATATTCAGAATGTCTTACAATAAGTATATCCTGATAGAAATAACTGCGTTTAAGACCTAGAGATTCTACTTTGTTTTTATGTTTATAGGGTGATACCCTATTCCCACAAAAGCCAATGGAAATTTTGACATCCATTTCAATGGTGGCAGAATTTCACTCACTGAGTTCAAAGAAATTTATTAGATTTTCATGTTAAATGCAGAGGAAAATCCTGTTCAGATTTCCTGCTAATCCAGACTCAGAGTTTCTGCATGGCTAAAGCAGAAGAGTTGGTAACCTCAGATCTTTTCTAAACTGTACAGAAATGACCCAATTTCCCACATTCTTTTGAATACTAAATCTTTGAAGCCTGTGATGTAGGGAGGAACCGCTCTGTTGCACTTTGAGTTTCACTCTGTATTCTGACTGCAGTCTTTGTAAGTCTGCAAGGATTTTCATTTATTGTCTCTCCAGAGTCACTTGCAAAATGATTTCTAAAAATTTTCTCTTTCAACTACTATTAGACACTGTCTAATACAGGAACAAGGAATTCCTGGCGCAAGGGCCAGATACAATCTGCAACTTAATTTCAGGCAGACCGCAGCCAAGTGAGTTTGCATGCGTGTGTATTTATTATTGGATGAAAAACAAAGGTGTTTATTAACATATGACTTGCCAAATGTCTCTGAGAGACCTAGCTGGTCCTTCTCAAGGAAAGGGTCTCTGCCCCAGATCTAATAAACTGCAACTCAACATTACAGCTACCAGCCAAGCAAGACAGAAATACAATATTGCAGAATATTACACAATACATAAATGCAGTATTCCAATGTGACTGTCAAGTAGGTTTGCCGTGCTGGTACAAAGGGCACCATTAGCAGACAGAGGGGTTACTCAGTACTGGCAGCTTCACTTTAGTTAACGACGAAGATGGGGAAGGAGGAAGAGAGAGGGACGAAATTACTCTACCTTGAGCATCAGAGTCCAGAGAAGATTTGGGGGCTGCCAGGAACAAAAACAAACAAACAAACAAACAAACAAGTATCCTTTTGCGTTCAAACTGAGCATTTGATACAGAAACTGAGGAGGAGGCAAAATTAATGTAAGCCTCCACAATGTCATTTCTACAAAGTTCCTTTTTAAGCAGAACTGTACTTTGATATCAAGCAATGTTAAAAGCGAATGCAATAGATTAAGAGGGAAAAAAATGTTCAGAACTGTAGGAAGTTGCTCACATCCTACTGTTACTTGATCTGAACCATGTCATATCCATCTAGGTTATTGCTGCTTCCTGCTATCTGCCACTGATAAATGACTGTTCATGCAGCAAGAGCCACTGTCATGCAACAGCTGTACTCTAGTGGACACTTCAAAGCTCCTTGGGTTGGGAGGTTGGGAGGTTGGGAGGTTGGGAGGTTGGGAGGTTGGGAGGGAGGTTGGGAGGGAGGGAGGGAGGGAGGTTGTCT